>WNWK01000068.1:157500-380000 GCA_009830355.1 Cherax destructor | reverse complement strand
CCCAACACCCTAGCATACACACCTTTTACAACCCCATCTATAATCATGTTAAACAATCATTATGGTATCACACATCCCTATCTAAAGCCTACTTTTACTGGAAAATAATATCCCTCTATCTCCTACTTACCTTAATCTGAGCCTCACTATCCACATAAAAACTTTTTTTACTTCTTCTAGTAACCTACAACTCTATACATTTGCATGATCTGCCACATTGCTTTCTTATCCACACTCTCATATGACATTTCTAAATCCATAAATGCAACAGAAAGTTCCGTAACTTTATCTAAGTACTGTTCACTTAAATGTTTCAATGTAAACACTTTGTCTACACAACCCCTACACTCCTGAAACCTCGATTTTCCTCTGCATAATTATACTATACACTTTGTCCATTATACTCAACATTCTTACTCCTCCGTAATTCTCACACTACTTTTATCCTCTTTTCACTCACGCAAATTACAAATGCCAATCCCTAGATACCCTTTTCCCTTCTTCCATATATCGAACAAATGCACCAACCACCCCAAAATTATGTTCCCACCTGCTCTTAACAATTGTCTTGATCCCTTCTACCCCAGCTAATTTACCCCCTTCATTCTATATTACACACACACACACACTTCTCAACCGTGTAGGTAAGAGTTTGGGAGACAGCAGCCACCCCTGAGGTACTACCATAATGCCAAGTGAGTGTGAAACGGAAACCTGTAATTGTTTTACACAATGGTAGAATTGTTGTTTTTTGTCTTTTTGTCTCATAAACATTTAAGATAACAGAAACATCTTGCCCTTTCTACTCACATTTAGGTCACACTATACATTTATATACACGTTTATGTATACAAACCGATCTGAGTTTTCCTCTATTTTCTTAATAGTTCTTGTTCTTCATTATTTCCTTTCATCTCCGTCCTTCATCCGTAAGTCATGCATGTTGTAAAAGGCAACTAAAATGCCGGGAGCAAGGGGCTAGTAACCCCTTCTCCTGTATAAATAACTAATATATATTGATACCTAGCTCAGGATGCAGAGAAATGGCACAAAATACCGTCACCACATAGTTCAGGTGAAGGAATATGTTGATTAAAATGTAATTTGAAGCACCAGCCTGGGAATTTTCTTTACCTGGTATCGTCAGTAAGGTTTACTTTCAACAGTCTTTATGGTTATGATGCAAATACGACGTATCTCTCAAAATCTGAGGGGGCTCAGGATCGCGCCTGCAGTATACCAAACAACATTTGACTGTATGTATCGTTAATGCATAATGTGAATTGAGAGAAACTTGGTTGACTGTCGACTCACTGGCCGAGGGAAGGGCGCCACCATTCCATCCAGGGACAAGGTGCGAACTGAGAACTCATATTGTGTGTGCCAAATCATGAACTATTGCTACGGTTCACGTTTCACAAGACTCACAACGTGAGGCGCAGGGTAACATGTCCTCGTATATCTCTACAGTCCTGTCAAAACAAACTGGAACTTTACTCTGAAATGAGACTTTATCACCAACTTTTCTCGATCCACGAATTTTTAAAAACTGGCGGCGGGGACAAATATATTTATATATATAATGCATTAACAAGAGAGAAACCCGTGTAATTTATCGCTGGAAGGGCATGTGACTTGTCAGGCAGGGACGTAAATCATTCTCTGTTGACATCCAACTTGCACTAGCAAAGGATAATGGGATGTAGTTACAATATTTACGACAATTACAGTGGTGTGGGAGGGCGAGGAATGCGTGCAGGTGTCGCCCCCACACCAACACACCATGAAATGGTGTTTGTATTAGCAAGGTGGAAAAATTGTTCAGTCTAAATTGGTTGGTTCGAACTGTGTGGTGTTTTGCGCGCGTGTGTGTGTGCGTGTGCGTGTGCGTGTGTGTGTGTTGTGTGTGTACTCACCTATTTGTACTCGCCTGTTTGTAGTTGCAGGGATTGATTCACAGCTCCTGGCCCCGCCTCTTCGTGTGTGTGTGTGTGTGTGTGTGTGTGTGTGTGTGTGTGTGGTGTTCCCTTGCGTGATTGTTTCTTTCTAATCCAAATATTTAATATAACCCTTCCCCAAAAAAGCAGTAGAAGCAGCGGCAACAGCGGCAGAAGTGGCAGGCAGCGAGCTGGCAGCAGTGGCAGAAGTGGCAGCAGCAGCGGCAGTGGCAGAAGTGGCAGAAGCTGCAGCAGCAGCGAAACTAATATCCTCATTCTCAACTTGTCGCGACTTGTTTTCAAAATGAGAATTTTCTACATTTCTTGAAATTCCTACAAATACCTGATCTGCCAGGACAATAAAGTTAGTTTTTTACTAGGTGATACCAAGGAACATTTCCTGGAATTTCTCGAAAATTATCAAACAAACCAATCCTCTTTGTGCCAATGAAATTACAAAAAAAAAAATCTATACCTTTTTGTCCCCTCAGTACTGTAACATTTAAAATATTCTCATTAATAATAATAATAATACGTATTATTATTATTATTTATATACTGTTCACGCTGATTCAGTAACTGCTTTAGGTTTTTCTCTATCACTTGTTTGATTTGTAATGAACGTAAAAAAGCAGATTACTTAATGAAGATGTGTAGAAACCTACGTCATTTGAACAATCTAATTAATCATTTAGATTTATGTGGTATAAGCGCTCAAACTTGCTTATTTCTCTAATTCTAACAAAAAGATACACTATTTTTTTTAGTGTGGGGGGGAAGGGGGGATTTTGAAGGATAAACATTTGATCGGTGATCAGAATGAAGCTTTTGTTCATCTGGTAGCTGAGTCCAGATGGGACAATGGACGACGACACGCAGCAAAGCCAAGTGCCCTTCAAGGTGTCGTCGTGATGGACGACTTCACGTAACAAAGCTAGGTGTCCTTCAGCAGTCGTCGTGATGGATGACTGCACGTAACAAAGCTGTGTGTGCCTCTGACTGTCGTCGTGATAGACGACTGCACGTAACAAAGCTGAGCGTCCTATATGTCATCACAGTGACGAACGACTGCACGCAACGAAGCTAAGCGTGCCTCTGCCTGCCGTATAGAGAGAAGTCCTAACATTTATTCTCCAAACTGCCACTTAAATTCTCTGCCTCTTTGTGAATATCGAGGATGAGTGTTGTAATTCATTACTGTGATGATCTGGGTGTAGTTTTAATAGCGTATTTTTTTATAATTGTGTTATAGAAGTTTTACTGTGACTCCTATTGACATCATTGCAATCATTAGCATACCTCGAGCATGTATAAATTAACCACGCCGATTTATGTTACGTCTACGGCTCATTCACAAATAAATCACAACGGCTTAAGCAAATTTACTGGAAATAATTGGGCTGCCATCTAAGTTACTAAGACAAGGTATAGGAGCCACATGTAATCTGTATCATTGACTCATGAAATTGTAATAACACAACTGGAAGCAAACCACGGAACGGGTGAGGTTGAACCCATGGAGTTTTAGGACTCACTTTCCATAGGTTCAAACCCCACCCGTGCCTTGGTCTGTACCACCTGTTCGAATGCATTACGTAACTAGTCGAGCCAATGGAAGACTCTGATGCCGTTCTCCAGTACGCATGATATGGAGGGAGCTGAGAGACCACCATTCCCATCGTAACTTTTGAAGTGAGAGCATAAACGGCTTCTTCACCGCAAGGAACAAGCATAAGATCATTCCGAATCTGGATGACACGTTGCCAATCCAGTTTCTTGCAGAGGATGAACTAAATTCTAGAGACAACGAAGGTGCGACTGGTTAAAGTCAGGGACCTCCTATCGACCCTGAGTAAACATCTGAAGAAAAACTGGAGTCGAAGACTTTTACCCAGGATGAGTTGAATGACCTTCTTAGAAACCTAGCATTCCTTGAAGAGAAAGGCAGAGCTTCTTGCATCGATAATCAGGCATTGACACTTGTCTGAGAATTTCGTTCTAGTGTGTCACCACTGGAAACGAAACATTAATTTGACGATATTCTTAACAGTAAACGGTTCACTCTGCCATTGCCATGATATCAATGGACTTTTCACGAACTTGCCACAAACACACCATCTGACCGGTGTCTTTTCATCGATTCTCCAAAGAAAAGCTTTAAAACTGTGCCCAACTGGCATGAAAAGTCGTTCAAACCAATCGCCTATTCCACCCATCTGAAGCAGTGTTGTCATATAAATGGTTTATAAATCTGCCAAGTTGAAGAATGAGACACTTGAGTAACATTTATTAAGAAAAAGTTTCACCAGTCAGTGGTGTTTTTTCTGTGTCTCGTTCTAAAGCAGTGTTGTTCAACAGCAAGTGTATGAACCCCTTTGGGGTGAATGGAACCTCAGTTGGGATTACAATGGAACCTCAGCTGGGAATATATGAACGATCCCTGGCATACTACAGTACTTTGTACCATTCTTTGGTACACGAATGTTTCATTAAATCTACTTAAAAATTGCATGTCGTTAAATTATGGAATACCTCATGAATCAAGGATATAACAAGCCAAGTTCATGTCCAAACAAAGCAAGCTTCTGGTCGCTCAAAAAGCCGGATCTGGCTTCAAATTACTCATGAGATGTTGAACCAGAAGCCTCATTGAACTGCTTATTTTTTCCCTGTTAAGACTAACTTCACATGTTTTGTTATTTACATTTTTTATTACTAAAATAATTTTGTGCTCTACACATCTACAATAAAATGTGAATTCAATATATTATGGATTTTAATTTAATCCCCCTTCTTTTGCTATAAAAAGTTTTATGAAAAGAGATGGGGGGGTTGGGGTAAATTTGGAATAAAGTGTCAAATGTCATAAAAAAATATATCTTTGTTTACTTTCTCTTCTAGACTTCCTTTCCCAAAAAAATCTTGGACATGCAACAAGTGGAGATAACACCTTTATCACGACATTTAAGATATAAAAAATCACTACCAAGGCTTCTGGAATGAAAGTGTCAATGAAAGTGTCAATGAAAGTGTCAATGAGAGTGGATGCTGCACCACGACAATTCTGATATTGTTTACATGAGATTATCTTACGATCACTCTTTTTAGAATTCTTATAATTTCCATTTTTTTTTGCGAGTGCATCCTATGGACATTAATAATATGGACATTAATATAGCACTGCAGTGCTATATTAAATTATAAGAGTCATTATCTTAATATGTTAAAATTAAAAATATGTAATATATATATATATATATATATATATATATATATATATATATATATATGAAGCAGTCGGAATTCGAAAACTCGGCAGGCTGGGAGAATATTTTGGAATCAGCCTTTGAAACAGGTTCTGAGAAGTGTTTTAAATCACTGATGCGAAGATAAAAAAAATAAGTTTTCATTTTGGTAACCAGGGTTAAAGCGCTAAATTCATGTGGGTCATTCATCACAAGAAATGGAGGCTCGAACCTCGGTGTAACACTTAAATATCAATAGTAATAATAATATTACTATTATTAATAATGATAATACCATAACAGAGATAGCTAACAATAATATCATTTAAAATATTTTAAAAAAATAGTATTATTCAGATCTCAATTCTTCAAAATACATTTAAAATTTATAGCAAGCTGGATTCTGTAATCATATGTGATCAGGGAAACCTGCCAATTCATAATAGAACTGTAAAAGATTTACATGTATCGTGTTTGAACTCTCTGACGGCTATTGGGATCGCAGGGAAGGTATTCTTAGGAGGGCAAACAATTGGGATTATGTGGTAAAATGAGCTGTAAAATTCACAGTTAGCACGATAAGAATGTGTGGTGGTGTCTGTTTGTGTGCGTGTGTATATATATATATATATATATATATATATATATGCCTTTTTATTCTTTTATTCTTGCTATTAAATATCAAGGTTGAGCTGGGTCTGCAAGTTTAGGCAGGTAGCACGTCTTTACTCTGAATAGCCCACACAGGTTTAGCACCTCTCAGAGTATCTTTCATATGGTATGATTAAGCGAGAAAAAGACTTAGTGTGAATCTGTAGTCTTGAAGTTTCCAAATATTTTCGTTTCATCATTATTTATTCAACTATTTTATAGAGAAATTTCATTTTTTTTCCAACTAAGATAAACAAAGTTTAAAACATTAAATTAAGAGAAAAATGTGCGATTTTAAGTGGTCAGAAAATTTAAACTGAGACGGCGTGAAAAACCGGCCATAAGGGAGGCTTCTAATACTTCAAGAAATGGGGAAGTTCCGATAATATACAAACTACCTTACTAACTACTTTACTAAATTATGTACTCAATAATAAAATATAATAATAATAATAATAATAATAATAATAATAATAAAAATAATAATAATAATAATAATATTTCTACAAGTACATGATACAACTTATACAGACCATAGCTGACATCAATGACATACTATATAGAAAGCCCCTTGTTATGCAGAGCATTTCGGGCAACTTAGGTTAATTTTGTCCCACAGGATGCCACCCACACCACTCGGCCAACACCCACGTACCTACTTGCTGCTAGGTGAACACGTACTATGGATCATAAAGGCAGTTTCCGCTGAAACGTTGTAAATAAAGACTTGTTTGCAATCAACGTCTTAAAAGGTTAAAACACGTTACATATCAGGGAAACATGAAACAAATTAAGATGTTAGCTTTTTTTTCACGTCTCCTACTAGCGGGCCACGGGTTGCTTCAAGCTGGATACAATAAGTGCCAAAAACTAGTCCAAAACACTTCCTCCTTCCGCTTGATTGTTGAACTCATTTTCAGAAACAGGTTTAGCATAATACGTTCGACTTCGCTTACCTCTCTCACCCTTTTCAGGATGTGATTATTATGTGGGGCTTTCACACAGTGTGAGAGCTAAAGAAACAGACATTATATATAGCTGTAATATATACATACATGGCGTTCTGACAGACACGGTGTACAGTTGCAATATACACGCATTGCATACTAACAAACACGGTGTACAGAGTGTTACAATATAATTAAAATACATAAGGAAATTCCAAGACGGACTCGACCGTCGATTAAAGTTTTCTTTCAGAACTGTGGGTCAGTTGTGAATTGTTGCAACCACGATAATGTGGGTAAATTGTTAATTATTACAGCTACGGTACTGAGGGTTAGTTGATAATTGTTGCAGCCATGGTATTGTGTGTTGCAAACTGTTGCAGCCATGGTGTTATGAGTTAGTTGTGACTTATTGCAATCACGGTGTTGAAGGTTAGTTGAGAATTACTCCATCTACGGTGTTGTGGGTTAGTTGTAAATAGTTCAAAGAAGGTTCAAGTCTCTGGTACAAGAAGGTTCAAGTCTTTCGTACAAGAAAGTTCAAGTTTCTAGTATAAGAAGGTTCAAATCTCTGGTACAAGAAGGTTCAAGTCTCTGGTACAAGAAAGTTCAAGTCTCTGGTGCAAGAAGGTTCAAGTTTTTAGTACAAGAAGGTTCAAGTCTCTGGCACAAGAAGGTTCAAATTTCTAGTATAAAAAGGTTCAAGTCTCTGGAACAAGAAGGTTCAAGTCTGGTACAAGAAGGTTCAAATCACTAGTACAAGAAGGTTCATAAAGTAGCTCTCCCAGAAGCCGGAAACTTGAGTAATTTTCTCCCTAATGTCTGAACTGCCATATTTAAAACTTTTCAGTAAAAATCTGCTGGGAAAAAGAGGGGAGCTGAGAGAGGGAGAGAGAGGGGGGAGAGTTGCTCTCTCCTAGTGTTTAATAACACTATAAAGGGGGGAGGAGAGTCTTGGTGTTCTGTTGAACACGACGGAGGTGAATTGCGCGATTTAGTTATATGCAAAAGGACCTGGTTTTACGGTGAATTGACTAACGCTATGAGGAGAGGTTTTGAAATTTGTCGTTGTTGCTGAGGTTAGTGATAGTGGTATGGTGGTGGTATTGGTATTAATGGTGGTAGCAATTGCGGTAGTGGTGGTGTGATGGTAATGGTGGTAGTAATTGGGGTAGTGGTGGTGTGATGGTAATGGTGGTAGTAATTGCAGTAGTAGTGGTGTGATGGTAATGGGTGGTAATAGTTGCGCTAGTGGTGTGATGGTAATGGTGGTAAACTGCAGTAGTGGTGGTGTGATGGTAATGGTGGTAATAGTTGTGGTAGTGGTGTGATGGTAATGGTGGTGGTAGTTGCGGCAGTGGTGGTGTAATGCTAATGGTGGTTAATTGTGGTAGTGGTGGTAATGGCGGTAGTAATTGCGGTAATGTTAGTAGTGGTGTGATGGTAAAGGTGGTAGTATTTGAGGTAATGGTGGTGGTGGTAGTAATGGCGGTGGCGGTAGTGGTGGTAGTAGTGGGGGGGGTGATGTTAGTGGGGATGGGGGGGTTTAGTGGTAGTGATGTTACTGGTGATACTGGTAGTGGTGATAACGATAGTGGTTGCGCTTGAGCAGGACCTAATCAATTATCTTTGATAATCGCAGAAAAAAAATAGCAACACTCGAGGGAGCCCAAAAAAAAAAAATTCCTTTTCATAACTAAATTTCGAAATTATAACACATTAACCGGTTGCTTAGAACGTCAAAAAACAAATATATTAATATAACTACGAAAGTGAAATTTCCTTAATCCAACCACGGGAAGAAAATTGAAGGATTTAAAGAGGTCTTTTGACCTGTGAGAATATTCATGACTTTTGACCAAAATAAAAAGTTAGACGTGAATATAAACATCAACACTCGTGGAATAAGCACGTTTCGCTCTTTATGGTGTAAATCTTCCCAGCTCGAAATGCTGTTTATGAGGGACTGGTCTGTACCAGAGGACTTTCTGCTATATCTGTGGGCAGCGCTTGCCGTCCTGTGGCAGTGCCTGCCGTCCTTGAGGGCAGTGCCTGCCGTCCTGTGGCAGTGCTGGCGTCCTTGTGGGTAGTGCCTGCCGTCCTTGTGGGCAGTGCCTGGCGTCCTTGAGGGCAGTGCCTGCCGTCCTTGTGGGCAGTGCCTGCCGTCCTTGAGGGCAGTGCCTGCCGTCCTTGAGGGCAATGCCTGCCGTCCTTGAAGGCAGTGCCTGCCGTCCTTGTGGGCAGTGCCTGCCATCCTTGTGGACAGTGCCTGCCATTCTTGTGGGCAGTGCCTACCGTCCTTGTGGGCAGTGCCTGCCATCCTTGTGGGCAGTGCCTGCCATCCTTGTGGGCAGTGCCTGCCATCCTTGTGGGCAGTGCCTGTCATCCTTGTGGGCAGTGCCTGCCATCCATGTGGCAGTGCCTGCCGTCCTGTGGCAGTGCCTGCCGTCCTTGTGGGCAGTGCCTGTCGTCTTTGTGTGCAGTGCCTGCCGTCCTTGTGGGCAGTGCCTGCCGTCCTTGTGGGCAGTGCCTGCCGTCCTTGTGGGCAGTGCCTACCGTCCTTGTGAGCAGTGCCTGCCATCCTTGTGGGCAGTGCCTGCCATTCTTGAGGGCAGTGCCTGCCATCCTTGTGGGTAGTGCCTGCCATCCTTGTGGGCAGTGCCTGCCATCCTTGTGGGTAGTGCCTGCCATCCTTGTGGGTAGTGCCTGCCATTCTTGTAGGTAGTGCCTGCCATCCTTGTGGGCAGTGCCTGCCATCCTTGTGGGTAGTGCCTGCCATTCTTGTAGGTAGTGCCTGCCATCCTTGTGGGCATGCACAACAACAATTACCACAACAACAATAACCACAATAACCCTAACAATAACAACCACAACAACAAATATCCCAACTACTACTACCCCCACTACCATCATCTCTTCCTCCACCACCACCACCATCATCATCTCCTCCTCTTCCTCTTCCTCCTCCACCACCACCTCCTCCTCCAACCATCCAACCAGACAGTCTATAATTGCAGGCTCCACCTATAACTGTGGTCACCAAAACAAACACTCACAAACGCACCGGAAACGAGACTTCACAAGACGGGGCCGTGAAGGATTGAGGAATTACCTGTACGAAGATCACTAAAACCCTGATTGAACACGGACCCATTCGCAATTACGGGACGGAGGCTCAAGCCAGCAGCTGAAGTGACTCCCCTGATTCAGGTTTTCATGAAGTGAAATAACTAAAAATATTTCACTCCAGTATCAAACGCACCAGAAAGGAATAGTTCAAAATGCGGCTTAAGTTTCTAATGTAATTAGATATCAGCAGTGAAGTACTGAAGATGACCGGGAGAGGCAGAAACAGACCCCCGTATGCCGATTTTTTTTTGTCTGTCATCATACAAATAATGTTCAAGTAGAAGGTAACAGCACCTGCAATACAAACCCTCTCGTTTGAGGCCTGGTGATCCCTACCTCGTACTGCTGCCTCCTACTAACAAGAAATTGGCTCAGATGTTTTGTCTGTTCTTTATCGCAAGTTCTTCAATAAGAAACGACAAATTGGCCATAGACGGAGCAAAGCCAACTTTAGTTTTGAAAATTTATACCCAATATCTCATAATACACCAGCACTAAGTTTGAAGCCGCTCTGAATTTGCATTATCAAGTTATAGGCAATATTTATCGCATTAAAACCTGCCACGTATTCTTAAAAAAAAGTAGTACCCCCACACTGCAAAATCCATTTTTTTTTCAATGAATATATAGTAATACACCAGCATTTAGAATTTGAAGCCATTCCGGATAAGCATTCTGCAGGTACTGCTTGCAAACTAATTTCTTTAATAAAGTTAGCCAGTAAATAAACGGTTTAAAAAACCTATAAATTGATAATTGAAACACTTCTGTAATATTTGAGTATCTTTATTCTGGAAACGTTTCGCCAGCCAGTGGCTTCTTCAGTCCAATACAGAGAGAGAAGTGGAAGATGAGAGGAGTTTGAGGTAATCAGTCCCACAGCCTGGAGTCGATGAGTTCAGAAAAAAAAATCAAAATTGCAGCCGAGCGGCTACCGACAGACAGATCGCTGGTTCGACTCCCGGCAATCCTTACACAGTTTTTTTCATATTTGACGACATTGTGAAGTTTAATATAACCAGACACTTTGTGCTTACCTGGTTACCCTTTGTAATGTGACGTACCACTTGTGACTTGTTATGTGAAGGTGATACAGAGAATGAGAGCTTATGACGTAGCTCATTGCACCTTCTGTATCCTTGCATATTCGTGGTTGCCAGGGTCGAGATTTAGCTCCTGGCCCAGCCTCTTAACTCTCACTGTCCCACTCCTACTGTCTTTCTGCCACTATTTCTGCCCTACCGACAGTTACTCCTGTCCCACTGGCAGTATTCCCCTCTCACTGGCAGTATTCCTCTCTCACTGTCAGTATTCCTCTCTCACTGGCAGTATTCCTCTCCCACTGGCAGTATTCCTCTCCCACTGGCAGTATTCCTCTCTCACTGTCAGTATTCCTTTCTCACTGGCAGTATTCCTCTCTCACTGTCAGTATTCCTTTCTCACTGGCAGTATTCCTCTCTCACTGTCAGTATTCCTTTCTCACTGGCAGTATTCCTCTCTCACTGGCAGTATTATTCTCCCACTGGCAGTATTCCTCTCCCACTGGTTGTATACCTCTCCCACTGGTTGTATTCCTCTCCCACTGGTTGTATTCCTCTCCCACTGGTTGTATTCCTCTCCCACTGGTTGTATTCCTCTCCCACTGGTTGTATTCCTCTCCCACTGGTTGTATTTCTCTCCCACTGGTTGTATTCCTCTCCCACTGGTTGTATTCCTCTCCCACTGGCTGTATCTTACACACCTAAGATTACAGTACACCGTGATGCAAGATTATTTTCAGTTGATCGAAATTCATGAGGCGGGTCAAAGAGCTAGAGCTCAGCCCCTCAAACTCTGTTAAGTAAATGCACACACACACACACACACGGGGCCAGGAGCTATGACTCGACCCCTGCAACCACAACTAGGTGAGTACACACACACACCATGAAGAGATGCTCAACCTCTGGTCGTAATAACATAAGCATATACAATTTAGCATCGTTCTTGAAACAAGTGTGGCATCAGCCGCGGCGTCTGCGTCTACGAGAGAATATGAACTTACTCCCGAATTTTCCATCATCTCCTTTAATTATTATTTTTTTACCGATACTGGATACATCAGCTGTGTGCTGCTACCTTATTCTATGTGACAGTTACATAGTAGGAACAGAAACTATGGTTCCCCACTGTCTTATTCTGTCTCACAGGATGAATTACAGAGAGTTGAAATCTGCCAGCCAGAGCTAGGACACTTCAGTAGGGCAATGAATTTATCAATAAGTATTTCACTAAGGGTTCATCAGCTACCGGAGGTTGGAAGGTATCGCTCCAGCACAGCTGGAGTTAACTGGGAGTGACCATCTCTCAGGATAACCAATCCCATGCACAGGAGAAATGAATTTTTTATGAAGATATTTCCATCCTGACAGACCGTGGGGAGCATAAATTAAATATAGAAGACAGGAAAACGAGGGACTGGGGAGGGGAAGGGAGACGTTTGGATGACAAACGTCTCTGTGTATACATCAATACAAAGCAATACTGCGGTGTGGCTGGGATTTGAACACAGGTCCCAGCTCTCCACGAGAGCATCATGCCACAAAACTTTGCGTGGCCAGCATACCCCTGGCACTGTTACCTACCCAAAGCCGGGCACCTTCAGCGATGAACCTCAGCTGGTTTATTCTCCTGCTTTGTGCAGGAAACAGTGCCAGCGGTCCGTTAGTCGCCCAAAGTTTAACGACATGATGGTACAGTGGACTAAGACGTCAGGTCAACATCTCCCTTCTCTCGAAAAGAACTAAGGCCTGGGTTCGAATCCCGGTCACAACACAGTATTTCTCTGCTTATATCCACCTGTTCCCGTCTGCATTGACACATTAACACAACATTACAGAGTCGTTATATGCATAAGAATACAATGACACTACCCTCCGGCTCCACACAACCCTTCATGGGGTGGGGATTAGTGGTTACCTTGATGCCAGTGAAGGTCCCTTGATCGACGAAACTGTAGCTACCAATGACCTTGGATCAATCCTGATCACTATGCATTCCCCTAGACGCTGTATGACCCCAACAACCAGAGCTCTTCCTCCCATGAATATAATAATAGAGCGCTCAGCGCCTCACGTACGAGAAAGTCATCACCGTAATCACTCGCTGCCTCCGCCCAGTCTATCATTACCTCCGACCTTTGTTTGTCAATAGATGAAACATGTGTCGGTGATGAGGAAAAAAATGTAATGTAATCTTCGAGACGAACGAAATGAGGAAAAAAAAAAGTGATGGAAATTGTCGGTTTCTCATCCAATGTTGTATGACGCAGATGTGATTGGATCTTCCTCTTTTTTTTTTTTGTTCATACACATTACTTTTGTTATTCCTCTTTTTGTTGATGGCACATTTGTCACCTTTGTTGGTTGTTTCTGGTGATGTTGCGGATTCGTTCGCATGACTTGGTTAAATAGGGTTGGCTACCCATTCTGTGTGACTGTCACAGATCTTGAGTGATTGTCACAGATCTTGAGTGACTGTCACAGATCTTGAGTGACTGTCACAGATCTTGAGTGACTGTCACAGATCTTGAGTGACTGTCACAGATCTTGAATGACTGTCACAGATCTTGAGTGACTGTCACAGATCTTGAATGACTGTCACAGATCTTGAGTGACTGTCACAGATCTTGAGTGACTGTCACAGGTCTTGAGTGACTGTCACATATCTTGAATGACTGTCACAGATCTTGAGTGACTGTCACAGATCATGAGTAACTGTCACAGATCATGAGTGACTGTCATAGAGATCTTGAGTGACTGTCACAGATCATGAGTGACTGTCATAGATCTTGAGTGACTGTCATAGAAAACTTGAGTGACTGTCACAGATCTTGAGTGAATGTCACAGATCTTGAGTGACTGTCACAGATCTTGAGTGACTGTCACAGAGATCAAGTAACTAACAAGTTTTGGATAACCGTGACGGTTCTTGAGTGACTTCGATAGATTTTGCGTGATTGTATGATTGGACTTGAGTAACTATGATAGGTCTAGAGTGCTTGTGATGGATCTTGAGTGAGTGTTATGGACTGTACATGACTGCAAAAGAATGATTGAGGTTATTTCAAGGAACAACAAGGAAGGTATACGGTATACCTACACAACTGTTATCGAAAGAGTTACGGAAATCTATGAAGAATGACAAAAGATGAACAATGTGGATTTCGAAAAGGAAGGGAATGTGTGGATAAAGCATTTTCGTTGGAACATATAAATCAGAGACTGGCTAGTCCCGACTGGCTGGTCCCGACTGGCTGGTCTCGACTGGCTGGTCTCGACTGGCTGGTCTCGACTGGCTGGTCTCGACTGGCTGGTCTCAACATCCAATAGAAACTAACAAGCATTGCTGAACTCAATTTGCTTTTGTAGTGTGTTTTTATTGCAGCAACATCTTGATGGAATAATTCTTCACTCTCATCACTCGCGACAGACAAGTTATCCGGAAAAAAAGAATGTGAGCGGAGGAAATGCAATTTGAGCGATACGCTGCAGTAAATGCATTGGTATCTTTGCAGTAGTTGATCTATCAGCTCCTCGTAGATGACGTCTCTGTGTTTATCAAGAAACCCGTTGTTGGTCTTCTTGAACGAATGCCGAGCTGCTGACTCCACATCTGCCATCTGGAAAAAAACATTGTCAACCATAAACTTGTGAACTAACAAAACTTGTGAACTAACAAAACTTGTGAACTAACAAAACTTGTGAACTAACAAAACTTGTGAACTAACAAAACTTGTGAACTAACAAAACTTGTGAACTAACAAAACTTGTGAACTAACAAAACTTGTGAACTAACAAAACTTGTGAACTAACAAAACTTGTGAACTAACAAAACTTGTGAACTAACAAATGCACCTTCTTTAACATTTGCCTTAGCTCAGAACCCCCCAAAAAAAAAAAAAAAATGTTTTTGAATCATGGATGATCTTTGTCCACTGCCCTGACCCCAACTGTGATGAGACCAAGCTTAATATGCAGTTGGGGCGACAAAATCTTGTCTTTTGTATATAGCAAAGCACCGGCTGCACTGAATGTGTCTTGAAAGACCGAGTCATGTGGCCAGAAGATACGGCTTCATCTCAGAGGGTGGGGGAAAAAAACTGTACATGCATAATAATGCATATAAAAGGTCTAGTGTGTGATACTCCACCAAATAAAAATGTAGATATAAAAGATGTAGATATAAAAAGGGTGTTAACTGTGTTAATGAAAGGGGTGTTAACTGTGTTAACAACATAAACTTCACAAATGCTACTTTATATATTTTTATTTGCTGTATACTGTAATGAATCCAATATAAAGTGAAGGTTGTAACAACTGCTGTTTGCAATTGTCACACCTTGGCTATTGTTAGTTTTATGAGAAAAGGAGAAGACTTTTGTGTATGTATAGTTGTACCGACTCATGTTTATGGGTGTGAAGCATGGAGTTTGAAGGTTTCAGCAAAAACATAGGCTGTAGGTAGTGAATATCTCGTGTCTCATATCAATGTGTAATGTGGGAAAAAATAGGCAGAAATAAAGAATGAAGAAATTAGTAGATAATATAGTGCTAAATATAATTCAAAGAGCAGAATGGGGGGTTGAGAAGATTTGACAATGTAGTGAGGATAGAGCAAGTTAGGTAGATAAAGTTGAATTAATCTAAGATTGAAGGTGAAGGGGAGGCCTAAGCAATGGATGGTAGAACTATTACTTTCTTAGGCAATTGCTAAAACTGTAAAGGTCATATATCGCTTGGAAAGTGGGAGGCAATCAGATTTGATCCAGGGAAGGAGAAGGGTAGCTCCATTTTCTTGGCACATAAGCCCTTTCATCAGCAGGAGGTTTTGAGAAGTGTGAGCTTGAGCATCCAGTAGGGATGTGCGAGTGTGACACCCTTGGCGAGAAATGAACTGCAGTATCGGCGCGCCTCTGGCAAGACAGTGCGGAGCGATGCATATATCGCTTGGAAAGTGGGAGGCAATCAGATTTGATCCAGGGAAGGAGAAGGGTAGCTCCATTTTCTTGGCACATAAGCCCTTTCATCAGCAGGAGGTTTTGAGAAGTGTGAGCTTGAGCATCCAGTAGGGATGTGCGAGTGTGACACCCTTGGCGAGAAATGAACTGCAGTATCGGCGCGCCTCTGGCAAGACAGTGCGGAGCGATGGTGGAAGTGTTTCTTCTTTTTTGGGGTCTCACTGCCTCGGTGGGAGACGGCATAATATATAATATATATAATATATATATATATATATATATATATATATATATATATATATATATATATATATATATATAGTGAGGGTGTAAGTCTTCTGGTCTGCGCTGGAAACAAAGGAGTCAAGGTGGTAATTACGTCTCTCTGGAACAAGTATGCTCTATCATTTTCTCCGGGGTAAGACGCTACCCGCTGGCACTCACCTCACCCGCCTCACACTCCTGCACATCTGTCACTCTCGCCCAGTTATAGAGATGAAGATTTTAAGTAAAAGGTCTATGTAATAATAACCATCGATCGATTATCGGTCAATTGTATATCTGTTGTGATGTTCAAAAAACGTAATTGTTAAAATAACTTGAATAATAATAATGGGTTAGTTATTAAAGAAGAGGAATAAATGTCTTTAAAAGAGTGATGTCTATGTACTCCGAAGTGTTAATATCTGTATATAAACCAAATGATGTTTGTCTCCCAGTGTATATAGGCCGAGATATTTCTCAATGTTTATAGAACGCTAGGTGTTTATATGTGTGTGTGTGTGTGTGTGTGTGTGTGTGTGTGTGTGTGTGTGTGTGTGTGTGTGTGTGTGTGTGTGTGTGTGTGTGTGTGTGTGTGTGTATGTGTGTGTGTGCGCGTGCGCGCGCGCTTTCTACCCATGTTCACCCCTCAAGTGTAATAGAGGCGAGAGCAAGAAACAAATATTATAACGCTCTGACTGGTGACTGGAAATTGTTAACAATCAGTGTTAAACAATCAGACAGTCAAACAATGCTTTTGAGAATAACTTAATAATCTATGATAAAGTTTCTGCCGAGTTAGCGTCACTCTTCTTATAGTTCCATTGTTGCTCTTCCAAACCTCTGTTTAAATACAGAGGTGACAAAGGCAATGACCCTTATAAAAATGTTTTAAGTTTTCGATTACTTTATTTTACTATATATTATTTTTTTTTTTTATTAACACATCGGCCGATTCCCACCAAGGCAGGGTGGCCCGAAAAAGAAAAACTTTCATCATCATTCACTCCATCACTGTCTTGCCAGAAGGGTGCTTTACACTACAGTTATAAAACTGCAACATTTACACCCCTCCTTCAGAGTGCCGGCACTGTACTTCCCATCTCCAGAACTCAAGTCCGGCCTGCCGGTTTCCCTGAATCCCTTCATAAATGTTACTTTGCTCACACTCCAACAGCACGTCAAGTATTAAAACCATATGCCTCCATTCACTCCTATCAAATACGCTCACACATGCTTGCTGGAAATCCAAGCCCCCCGCACACAAAAATTCCTTTACCCCCTCCCTCCAACCTTTCCTAGGCCGACCCCTACCCCGCCTTCCTCCACTACAGATTTATACACTCTCGAAGTCACTCTGTCTCGTTCCATTCGCTCTACATGTCCAAACCACCTCAACAACCCCTCCTCAGCTCTCTGGACAATCGTTTTGGTAATCCCGCACCTCCTCCTAATTTCCAAACTCCGAATTCTCTGCATTATATTCACACCACACATTGACCTCAGACATGACATCTCCACTGCCTCCAGCCTTCTCCTCGTTGCAACATTCATCACCCATGCTTCACACCCATATAAGAGCGTTGGTATAACTATACTTCATACATTCCCTCTTTACTTCCATGGACAAGGTTCTTTGTCTCCACAGACTCCGAAGTGCTCCACTCACCCTTTTCCCTCATCAATTCTATGATTCACCTCATCCTTCATAGACCCATCCGCCGACATGTCCACTCCCAAATATCTGAATACATTCACCTCCTCCATACTCTCTCCCTCCAATCTGATATCCAATCTTTCGTCACCTATTCTTTTTGTTATCCTCATCACCTTACTCTTTCCTATATTCACTTTCAATTTTCTTCTTTACACACCCTACCAAATTCATCCACCAACCTCTGCAGCTTCTCTTCAGAATCTCCCAAAAGCACAGTGTCATCAGCAAAAAGCAACTGTGACAACTCCCACTTTGTATTTGCTTCTTTATCTTTTAGCCCAACACCTCTTGCCAAGACCCTCGCATTCACTTCTCTTACAACCCCATCTATAAATATATTGAACAACCACGGTGACATCACACATCCTTGTCTAAGGCCCACTTTTACTGGGAAATAGTCCCTTCCCTCCTACACACTCTAACCTGAGCCTCACTATCCTCATAAATACTCTTCACTGCTTTCAGTAACCTTCCTCCTATTCCATACACCTGCAACATCTGCCACATTGCCCCCCTATCTACCCTATCATACGCCTTTTCCAAATCCATAAATGCCACAAAAACATATTTACCCTTATCCAAATACTGTTCACCTATATGTTTCACTGTAAACACTTGGTCTACACACCCCTACCTTTCCTAAAGCCCCTTGTTCATCTGCTATCCTGCTTTCTGTTTTACTCTTAATTCTTTCAATAATAACTCTACCATACACTTTACCAGGTACACTCAACAGACTTATTCCCCTATAATTTTTGCACTCTCTTTTGTCCCCTTTGCCTTTATACAAAGGAACAATACACGCTCTCTGCCAATCCCTAGGTACCTTACCCTCTTCCATACATTTATTAAATAATAGCACCAACCACTCCAAAATTATATCCCCACCTGCTTTTAACATTTCTATCTTTATCCCATCAATCCCAGCTGCCTTACCCCCTTTCATTCTACCCACTGCCTCACGAACTTCCCTACACCCACAACTGGCTCTTCCACACTCCTACAAGATGTTATTCCTCCTGCCCTACACACGAAATCACAGCTTCCTGTCTTCATCAACATTTAACAAATCCTCAAAATATTCTCTCCATCTTCCCGATACCTCTAACTCTTCATTTAATAACTCTCCTCTCCTATTTTTAACTGTCAAATCCATTTGTTCTCTAGGCTTCCTCAACTTATTAATCTCATTCCAAAATTTTTTCTTATTTTCAACAAAATTTGCTGATAACATCTCACCCACTCTCTCATCTGCTCTTTTTTTACATTGCTTCACCACTCTTTTAACCTCTCTTTTTTTCTCCATATACTCTTCCTCCTTGCATCACTTCTACTTTGTAAAAACCTCTCATATGCTAACTTTTCTCCTTACTACTCTCTTTACATCATCATTCCACCAATCGCTCCTCTTCCCTCCCGCACCCACTCGCCTGTAACCACAAACTTCTGCTGAACACTCTAACACACCATTTTTAATCTACCCCATACATTTTCGACCCCATTGCCTACACTCTCACTAGCCCATCTATCCTCCAATAGTTGTTTATATCTTACCCTAACTGCCTCCTCTTTTAGTTTATAAACCTTCACCTCTCTTTTACTTACTGATTCTATTTTCCTTATATATATATATATATATATATATATATATATATATATATATATATATATATATATATATATATATATATATATATATATATATATATATAGTGTGTGTGTGTGTGTGTTAAATAATATAAATTATGTACGTTTCATTTATCGCTCAGAGACAAAACATATCGCGGTTAAATCTCACTGATTGATAAAATTAGCTTGCTAGGTTTAAATCCTATCGACTGCTCGAGTCATTGAGGCTGCATATCACCTGTCCACAATCAGCCAAGAATACACTAATCTCTTACTTAGAAGACGTAAGTTAACTCTCAAAGAACCTACCTACAATAGCACCACAAGAGGTCGTAACTGTAAATTGTGAAAATAATAATAATAAAAATACACACACACACACACACATCAGGACACCAACCCCACCAGCGCTGCCCCTCCCTACACACATACACATTGCAATTTCAACATCCTGGCAATAGCACTGTTGATCCACTGCTCAATCCCCGTCTTTCCCCCTCTCTCCTCCGCCAACACTAACCCCACCACCACCAGCAGCCACCCCACTAAGCAACAACCCTTGTTATCCACATTTGTGGTTCATGAATTGTTTGAACTGTGAGGAAAATAATTCCACATTGAACATCAGCTTGGCTCGTCTCTCCTTGTAGTTGATCTCGGATTTTCCTTCAATTTCCTTTTGTATACTTTGAGAAGAATAAAAAGTCAAAATACCGTGGCTGCAACAATTCAGGGGAGGGACCTGTTGGCGACATTTCGGTCCGTCCTAGGTCACTGTCAAATCATAACCAGGCAATGACGATAATTCAAGGCCGATCGAAACATCGTTATGATTCTCTCCCAAATGAGAGTTTTTTTTATGAATAATCTTAGAGGCTCGAAAACAGTGAGTGTATTGTACAAACATATTACTGGAACCAGGATTCGACCCAACAACCCCTAGCATCACTGGGATGATCCTATATGCTTCTTGCTTCTCAAGTGTTCTCAGCACTTGAGCAAGCAGATGAGGGAAACACATCTAAAGAATAAGAAATCTTAGTCTTGAAGTGCAAGGCTCAGTGTATTAGAATTCCAAGCATATTCAGAGATGCTATCGCGATGGGTTGTGACGTCTCTAAGGTATCACCACAGTGTTTAACATATAAAATGAGCTACTCTTGCCTTTTCTTCCTAGTCCTCTATATATATATATATATATATATATATATATATATATATATATATATATATATATATATATATATATAATATAATATAAAATGTAGCATATACACATTTTTTTCTCGTGGGAGTGGAGAGACTAGAATCGGTATCAGGCACAATGATAGCTCTTTAACTTTTTACTCAACTGATTCATTCGTGTCAGCTTCAATAAGATGTCAAGGAGGCCCCACACTACAGTGATGGCGTTAACAGCTCTACGTGAGCGAACAGTTGTCTTAACACAAAAGGCTTACTCCTGCTCTAGGTGTCACTGTTCTGTCCATTTTCCCCTGCAGTCTTCCTACCATTACTCACTTTCTCGTCACATCTCGGCCTTGCTTCCATGAAATCTTCAAGGTAGGTATGGCAGGAGTTTTAGTTCTGGGCCCTCTTTCTCTCTCTACCGTCTCTCTCTCTCTCTCTCTCTCTCTCTCTTCTCTCTCTCTCTCTCTCTCTCTCTCTCTCTCTCTCTCTCTCACCCAGCACAGACGTAGGTTTCCACGCATGGTGTTATTACTGGTAATTCTCTGGGTCCGTGGGAAGCTTCTGGCCTCAAAATTGTAGCTTTGCTGGTGGTGGTAGTGGTTATGGTGGTGGTGTTAGTTATGGTGGAGGTGGTAGTGATGGTAATAGTGACTGTGGTGGTATATTGGCGGTTATAGTGGTGCTAGTGATGATCGTGGTTCCAGTGGTGGTGGTAGTGTTAGTAGTAGTAATAGTGATGGGGTAATGGGGTGGTGGTGGGGTAATTGTGGTGGTGGTAGTAGTGGTGGTAATTGTGGTGGTGGTGAGATTGTGGTAGTAGAATTGTGGTAAAAGTTATGGTAGTAGCTATTGTAGAGGTGTTAGCTGTAGAAGTAATGGAGGGGATGGTGACAGCAATTGTGAAGATTAATAGTAAAGACTGCATTGTCGTATGGGTGTAATATTGAGACTGAATAATGTATTGCCTTAATTTATTCACACAATTAAGAAAGCTCTCATAACTTTAATAGGAATTAAAGTTTGCTTTAAGTGTATGCACGTTGAGAAATGCTCACTTTAGTGTATAATTACGTCCTTGGGAGAGATGGAGAG
Source organism: Cherax destructor (assembly GCA_009830355.1). Taxonomy (NCBI): domain Eukaryota; kingdom Metazoa; phylum Arthropoda; class Malacostraca; order Decapoda; family Parastacidae; genus Cherax; species Cherax destructor. The sequence goes on along the minus strand of WNWK01000068.1, from coordinate 358,203 downwards.
TACATGGGAGTACAAGAGAAAGACAGATAGCAGAGGACTGTGTAGTCCATACCGAGAACTATCAAATTAAGGACTATCATGCTGAGAACTATCAAATTAAGGACTATCATGCTGAAAACTATCAAATTAAGGACTATCATGCTAGGAACTATCAAATTAAGGACTATCATGCTGAGAACTATCAAATTAAGGACTATCATGCTGAGAACTATCAAATTAAGGACTATCATGAATTATCTAAATTCTATATGTTTGAGGCGACGGTAGAAAAGTGTAATAATGCAGAGAGAGAGAGAGAGAGAGAGAGAGAGAGAGAGAGAGAGAGAGAGAGAGAGAGAGAGAGAGACAGAGACTGACTTACGTGTGTTTCCTGCCCATGAAAACTGGAAGCTTTCTTCCGTAGACTTGGCTCTTCTTCATTGATCAGGTAAGCTACAGTCATCCCCTCGTGTGGTCAAAACATGAACCAGCTCATACACCATTTATCACTCTCCCTACTACTACTACTACTCCTAGTACTATTCCTGCTCCTCCTAGTTCTGCTGCTACTGCTACTGCAGCAGCTACTACATATCTACTGCCAATTTATCTCAAGAGTAGTTTTTATTTTTCCTTGAGAAATCTGTCAATCTGTCAGTAAGAGGTAAACGTGTTTATAAATATTTGTAGTTCATTTTCTATTACTGCACACACACACATACATACAATTCTGCATTGTTAAGATCGCCTGTTTGGGATTGTGTGTGTATTAATATATATATATATATATATATATTCATTGTGTTTGTTTATTATTAAATTAATGTTAACGTATCTAAAATATATTTAGTTGGGTTAGGCTAAATTAAATTGCGCTTGTTGTAATAAGGTTAGGTAGGTTTTCAAAGTTTCTCTTGGTACAAAATTATAAATTTTACATTAACGTAAATGAAAAAATATATCTTTAAACGTATAAGAAAATTTTAGAAAGGACTTAATTTTAGATGACTTCTTGCTAATTGGCCAGTTTTACCTAATCGGCACGACATATATATATATATATATATATATATATATATATATATATATATATATATATATATATATATATATATATATATATGTCGTGCCGATTAGGTAAAACTGGTGAATTAGCAATAACTCATCTGAAATTAAGTCCTTTCTAAAATTTTCTCTTATACGTTTAAAGATATATTTTAATTTATGTTAATGTAAGATTTTATAATTTTGTACCAAGAAAACTTTGAAACCTACCTAACCTTATTACAACAAGCCAATTTAATTAGCCTAACCTACTAAAATATTTTAGATACGTTAACATTAATTTAATAATAAACAAACACAATGAAATATATTTTTCGTTATGTTCAGAATGATTTTGGCGAAATTATTGCATACACAAATTTTCACTTGTCTTATATGGCAAGGTGAGCGTTGCTATTTAAGCCAAAATTGCAAGTTTTACCTAATCGGCACGACATATATATATATATATAGAAAAAGTTAGCATATGAGAGGTTTTTACAAAGTAGAAGTGATGCAAGGAGGGAAGAGTATATGGAGAGAAAAAGAGAGGTTAAAGAGTGGTGAAGCAATGTAAAGAGAGCAGATGAGAGAGTGGGTGAGATGTTATCAGCAAATTTTGTTGAAAATAAGAAAAAGTTTTGGAATGAGATTAATAAGTTGAGGAAGCCTAGAGAACAAATGGATTTGACAGTTAAAAATAGGAGAGGAGAGTTATTAAATGGAGAGTTAGAGGTATCGGGAAGATGGAGAGAATATTTTGAGGATTTGTTAAATGTTGATGAAGACAGGAAGCTGTGATTTCGTGTGTAGGGCAAGGAGGAATAACATCTTGTAGGAGTGTGGAAGAGCCAGTTGTGGGTGTAGGGGAAGTTCGTGAGGCAGTGGGTAGAATGAAAGGGGTAAGGCAGCTGGGATTGATGGGATAAAGATAGAAATGTTAAAAGCAGGTGGGGATATAATTTTGGAGTGGTTGGTGCTATTATTTAATAAATGTATGGAAGAGGGTAAGGTACCTAGGGATTGGCAGAGAGCGTGTATTGTTCCTTTGTATAAAGGCAAAGGGGACAAAAGAGAGTGCAAAAATTATAGGGGAATAAGTCTGTTGAGTGTACCTGGTAAAGTGTATGGTAGAGTTATTATTGAAAGAATTAAGAGTAAAACAGAAAGCAGGATAGCAGATGAACAAGGGGGCTTTAGGAAAGGTAGGGGTGTGTAGACCAAGTGTTTACAGTGAAACATATAGGTGAACAGTATTTGGATAAGGGTAAAGATTTTTTTGTGGCATTTATGGATTTGGAAAAGGCGTATGATAGGGTAGATAGGGGGCAATGTGGCAGATGTTGCAGGTGTATGGAATAGGAGGAAGGTTACTGAAAGCAGTGAAGAGTTTTTATGAGGATAGTGAGGCTCAGGTTAGAGTGTGTAGGAGGGAAGGGGACTATTTCCCAGTAAAAGTGGGCCTTAGACAAGGATGTGTGATGTCACCGTGGTTGTTCAATATATTTATAGATGGGGTTGTAAGAGAAGTGAATGCGAGGGTCTTGGCAAGAGGTGTTGGGCTAAAAGATAAAGAAGCAAATACAAAGTGGGAGTTGTCACAGTTGCTTTTTGCTGATGACACTGTGCTTTTGGGAGATTCTGAAGAGAAGCTGCAGAGGTTGGTGGATGAATTTGGTAGGGTGTGTAAAGAAGAAAATTGAAAGTGAATATAAGAAAGAGTAAGGTGATGAGGATAACAAAAAGAATAGGTGACGAAAGATTGGATATCAGATTGGAGGGAGAGAGTATGGAGGAGGTGAATGTATTCAGATATTTGGGAGTGGACATGTCGGCGGATGGGTCTATGAAGGATGAGGTGAATCATAGAATTGATGAGGGAAAAGGGTGAGTGGAGCACTTCGGAGTCTGTGGAGACAAAGAACCTTGTCCATGGAAGTAAAGAGGGAATGTATGAGAGTATAGTTATACCAACGCTCTTATATGGGTGTGAAGCATGGGTGATGAATGTTGCAACGAGGAGAAGGCTGGAGGCAGTGGAGATGTCATGTCTGAGGTCAATGTGTGGTGTGAATATAATGCAGAGAATTCGGAGTTTGGAAATCAGGAGGAGGTGCGGATCACCAAAACGATTGTCCAGAGAGCTGAGGAGGGTTGTTGAGGTGGTTTGGACATGTAGAGAGAATGGAACGAGACAGAGTGACTTCGAGGTGTATAAATCTGTAGTGGAGGGAAGGCGGGGTAGGGGTCGGCCTAGGAAAGGTTGGAGGGAGGGGTAAGGAAGTTTTGTGTGCGAGGGGCTTGGACTTCCAGCAAGCATGTGTGAGCGTATTTGATAGGAGTGAATGGAGGCATATGGTTTTTAATACTTGACGTGCTGTTGGAGTGTGAGCAAAGTAACATTTATGAAGGGATTCAGGGAAACCGGCAGGCCGGACTTGAGTTCTGGAGATGGGAAGTACAGTGCCGGCACTCTGAAGGAGGGGTGTTAATGTTGCAGTTTTATAACTGTAGTGTAAAGCACCCTTCTGGCAAGACAGTGATGGAGTGAATGATGATGAAAGTTTTTCTTTTTCGGGCCACCCTGCCTTGGTGGGAATCGGCCGATGTGTTAAAAAAAAAAAAAAAAAAAAAAAATATATAAATGGGGTTGTAAAAGAAGTAAATGCTAGGGTGTTGGGGAGAGGGGGTGGGATTAAATTATGGGGAATCAAATGCAAAATGGGAGTTGACACAGTTACTTTTTTGGCTTATGTGAGATTCTAAAGAAAAGTTGCAAAGGTTAGTGGACGAGTTTGGGATGGTGTGTAAAGGTAGAAAGTTGAAAGTGAACATAGATGAGTAAGGTGATGAGGGTATCAAACAATTTAAATAAAGAAAAATTGGATATCACATTGGAGAGAGGGATTATGGAAGAAGTGAATGTTTTCAGATATTTGGGAGTTGACGTGTCAGCGGATGGGTTTATGAAGGATGAGGTTAACCATAGAATTGATGAAGGAAAAAATGTGAGTGGTGCGTTGAGGTATCTGTGGAGACAAAAAACGTTATCCATGGAGGCAAAGAAGGGAATGTACGAAAGTATAGTGTTTCCAACAGTCTTATATGGGTGTAAAGCATGGGTTGCAAATGCTGCAGCGAGGAGGAGGCTGGAGGCAGTGGAGATGTCCTGTCTAAGGGCAATGTGTGGTGTAAATATTATGCAGAAAATTCGGAGTGTGGAAATTAGGAGAAGGTGTGGAGTTACTAAAAGTATTAGTCAGAGGGCTGAAGAGGGGTTGTTGAGGTAGTTTGGTCATTTAGAGAGAATGGATCAAAGTAGAATGACTTGGAGAGCGTATAAATCTATAGGGTAAGAAAGACGGGGTCGTCCTCGAAAAGGTTGGAGGGAGGGGGCAAAGGAGGTTTAGTGGGCGAGGGGCTTGGACTTCCAGCAATCATGTGTGAGCGTGTTAGATAGGAGTGAATGGAGTCGAATGGTTTTTGGGACCTGACGAGCTGTTGGAGTGTGAGGAGGGTAACATTTTGTGAAGGGATTCAGGGAAACCAGTTAATTGATTTAGTTGGACTTGAGTAATGGAAATGGGAAGTACAATGCCTGCACTTTAAAGGAGGGGTTTGAGATATTGGCGGTTTAGAGGGATTTTCTGAACTGTCGTATCTTAGCGCCTCTGCAAAGACAGTGATTATGTGTGAGTGAGGTGAAAGTGTTGAATGATGATGAAAGTATTTTCTTTTGGGGGATTTTCTTTCTTTTTGGGTCACACTACTTCGGTGGGAGACGGCCAACGTGTTGAGAGAAAAAAAAAAAAAAATATATATATATATATATATATATATATCATTTTTTTACCAATAGGTATATTTTATTACATAATATGGTACAAAAGATTTGAGAGATACATTGTTGATATAAAGATGGCATATACAGTACACGAGGTGAGAGATACATGTCTAGTACATATTGTTACATGTTTGTCACTGATTATAATGCGAAAATCTCATCCAGCTCTTCCGAGCTGGGGCGCGTGCCCAGAATACAACATGCATTACCCCTCTGAACAGCAGCGCTGAGTCGCTGGAACAGAAAACTAGCTGCCCTGGGATCCCTAGTTACCCTGTTGAGTCTTTTGCCCAGCTCCTTGAGGAATTTAGATGCACTCTTTCCCCATGAGCCAAGGGTCTCTGAGCCTATGGGAACAAACATATAATGATGGGCAAGTTCTCCATATTTTCTCGACTTCTGGGACTCCCTGAAGGTGGCAGCTGCCCCTCCTTCCTCCCTGGTGTAATGGAGATAGGTATCAGCCAAGGTAGATGCACATGTATATATATATATATTTATATATATATATTTATATATATATACGTAGAACCATTAAATCCGTAAGGGTTATGAGATCTGATATAAGGAAAAGGGAATGTAGCCCTAATTATCCGGATCAAGAACCCACCCATTAGAACACACTGAAAACTTCACCACTTCGTCCACTTAAGCAAGGGTAAAAGGGCAGGTTCTCGTTCTCGTGGTTTTCACTTTTAACATGTAATTCTGATCTTGTTTATTCAGGTTCTTCATTTTTTTTTTGGGGGGGGGGGTGAGATGTTCATAACAATTTTTTCAATTTTGCCAGGAATAAAAGCCCTAAGGAAATATACTTTTTGTTCTATAATTCGTAACTCAATATTTCCAAGAATTTTTCCCCAATATTTTTTACTAAAAGGTCAAAAATGCTTCACAATGAAAGTTAAAAAAAAATGATATATATCAATTCGTATAGAGAGAAATGGGGAAACTGAAACTAAGACTGAAGCAACACAAACATATTCTATGAACTAACCAGGGTTGTAGTGCCTTGATTCATTTCAGCAACACAGGTAGAATCATTCAGCTGCTTCTCTCTGAATCCATTGTTCAACAGAAAATAATGGAAATAATTGAATCCTCGTATATTTTGTGTGAAACACAATACAATTTCATACCTAATCTCTGGCATCGATCTGACATCTGTAAATTGGACGGTACAGGAATACATTAAGTTTTGGTTTTATATTTGTTTAACTTGTATCAAAACGAAATTATATATAGTCAAAACAACCACGGAGGGAATAAAATGACAGCTCTAGGCCTCTCGTGTTGCAATCAACACATCACCTTGGAGGAGTCACTCCACCAAGGAGTGATCGTATTTGCTTGGACCTAATCCCCTTTTTCTGCAACATTGCAAGCTCCTGATGATGTGTTGATTGCAACAAGAAAGGCTTAGAGCTATCATTCCACTCCCCCTGTGGTTCTTTTGCATCCTGTATCGCATGTTCGCGATATTTGCGCAATATATATATATATATATATATATATATATATATATATATATATATATACATGTCGTGCCGAATATGTAAAACTTGTCTTATTCTTGCCGAATAAGACAAGCGAAAATTTGTGTATGCAATAATTTCGCAGAAAATCATTCTGAACCTAACGAAAAAAATATATTTAATTGTGTTTGTTTATTATTAAATTATTGTAAACTTATCTAAAATATATTTAGTTGGATTAGGCTAAATTAAAATGCGCTTGTTATAATAAGTTTCCTAAGGTTCTTTTGGTACAAAATTATTATTTTTTACATTAACATAAATGAAATATATATTTTAAACGTATAAGAGAAAATTTTAGAAAGGACTTAATTTTAAACGAGTTTTTGCTAATTGGCCAGTTTTACCTATTCGGCACGACATATATATATATATATATATATATATATATATATATATATATATATATCCACAAACACTGATCTCTGGCCGACGGAGACTCGAACCTACGAACCTCATGACAAGGTACGCAGTGCTTTACCGACCGTACCACACTGGTCCAATACCTTGGCATCCAGCTTTCGCTAGACGTTATTCCAAGGCAGCCAGCTTTCAGGCAGGTGGCTTACAGCTTTCATCTCATCCCTGCATGCATCGACACAACTAGAGATTTTTACAATGCTAGGAATTTGCAAGAGCAGGCGAAATATTCACAAACACTGATCTCTGGCCAACGGACACTCGAACCTACGAACCTCATGACTGTAAGCCTTCCTGCCTGAAAGCTGGCTGCCTTGGAATAACGTCTAGCGAAAACTGGATGCCAAGGTATTGGACCAGTGTGGTACGAGTCGAGTAAAGCATCTGTCGTACCTTGTCATGAGGTTCAGTGAGGTTCGAGTCTCCGTCGGCGAGATCAGATCTGATTTTATATATATATATATATATATATATATATATATATATATATATATATATATATATATATATATAGTGTGTGTGTGTGTGTGTGCATATAAAAACACTAGTTTTTGCATTTGACAGCAAGTTAAGTGAATGTACGTGACAATCAGATACGGGGAGCTGGTGTCAACCTTGGTGAATGAACCTGGCACACCAGGACCTTCACGCTGCCTCCACCCTCTACCTATGGACTCGTGTTTACCATGTGTATACACATGCACACTCATATACATACATGACGGCTGAATTATCAGGTGTGATTTGTATGTTATCAGCGTAGGATCCTTGATAGGATCTGATCTCATATTATGCTGGGAAGAGACGGATCTAAATGCCTTGACGGTGCTGTTGTAATAGCACTGTATACGTCCGCTTGAGAGAGAGAGAGAGAGAGAGAGAGAGAGAGAGAGAGAGGAGTGCTATTTTTTCAAGACAGTTCTTGATTTATTGAAATTAAATCTAATATGAATATAGTAAATCATTGCATATTAAATATTGAAAAATGCATGCTGCCATAACCCCCCCCGCGCGCGCGCACACACACACACACACACACACACAAAGCTAATTAGTTTATCGAGTATACGTAGGTCATTAAGGCTGGAATTCTGTGCACTAATGCTCAAGAATACGCAAATCAAGGGTTGAACTCCGTGTACATACAGTGAAAGGTGTTTATATACTCCGAGAGGTGTGTCTCAAAGACATATACACCTGTCCTTATATACGCACGAAGAGTTACACGTCTCTTTGGTATATTATGTTCTGTGATATACACACACATCTGTATGTTTAAACGCCGAGATATACGAGTATACACCTCTCGGTGTAAATGTACATAGATACACACTTCCCGGGGGTATATACAATGTGTCATACAATCTCTGTGTGTATATATTTTGAGTGATTCACACCTGTTTGTGAATATATACAGATATATTGTATATCTCCCAGTATAAACTTACCCCTCGATGAGATTATACGGAGGGATACACACCTCTCGGTGAAAATAACCCATAACAGAAGCAATAACTAACCAATATATGACACTGAAGTTATTATCATACGCTAAGAGACCACTAAAAGAGTCTTTATCCTCTTCCACGACTGTTTGTGGTTACCCTCTACCACAATTGTTTGTGGTTGGTTGCAAATTTAGTAGACAACACCAGACGTGTCTCATTCAAGACGTTTCTCAAGGCGACATTTCCTGCAAGTCTTTTCTACTAGTCTGTGAGGTGCGTGGCTAATGTGTATTGTGAGGGGGAGGGGTGATGGTTTTAGTGGTGGTGATTGTGGCAGTATTAGTGGTGGCATTGCTGATTGTGGCAGTATTAGTGGTGGTATTGGTGATTGTGGCAGTATTAGTGGTGGTATTGGTGATTGTGGCAGTATTAGTGGTGGTATTGGTGATTGTGGCAGTATTAGTGGTGGTGATTTTGATTGTTGGTAGTGATGATGGTGGTAATCATGATGTCAGTAGTAGGGGTGATGTTTTTACTGATGGTCATCGAAGTAGTAGTGGAATTAAACCTGTATCCGCATTAATAAGGGTAGTGATTATCGCGGTGGTAAGGGTAGAGAAGAGGTGTTGAGGTGAGTAGTGATAAGGGTGATGAGGTTGCATGATGGAGGGGGGATTTTTTCAGTTATGGTATGTAATAGGTAGTAGTGGTTATAGAAGAAGTAGTAGTAGTAGTTATAGCAGCAGCAGCAGCAATAGTAGTAGTAGCAGTAGTGATGGTGGTGGTGGGGGTAGCGGAAGAATTGACACATACGTAAGTTCTAACTAATGATAGAGAACTGTGCCCTTGGGTGCTGGTGGTGGTGGTGAAAGTGGGTGCTGGTGAGTGATGTTAAGTGACTGTGACATGTGGTGAGGAAATGTGTGTATTGTGTGTGTGTGTGTGTGTGTGTGTGTGCGCGCGCACGCGTGGTGGTGGTGGAAACAAGTGATGGTAGTAAGAGATACAGTGGATATGGATGGTAGAAATGAATGGTGGTGACAAGGAATGGCGGTGGCAACGAATGGTGGCAGCAAGGAATGGTGGTGCTGTCATCTCGGCTGCTCTCTAACCTTCCTCTTGTTTATATTAGTTCCATCACATACTGAGAAGACAGCGCGTCACAAAGACAGGCGCAGAGATTTTACGCAGAAAACGCAATAAACAAAGCACATGTATTTGTCACCACTTAATTACTGTATTATATTAATGGGAAAGCTTTAGATCCGTAAGGGTTATACAGCTCCTGGGCTGCGGGATGCAATACTGTGAGGGCTTAGCCGCAATTCCCTGGACCAAAAGATCTTCGCCAGCATCGCGAACATGCTCCATGATTAGGCTATTTAGCGATGCAAGGAAACGGTGTTTTATATTTGCAGGTGTCTCTCTGTGGTTTACTTCAGGTCTCTCAGGTAATTAGGGAGTTTTAGGACTCACTTGCTTTGGGTTTGATCCCCACCCATTGTGGTTTTTTTTTATAGAAATAAGTGACGAAAAAAATAAGAATTAAGGGGTTACGTGGTGGATGGTCTGAATGGGTACTCAACAAGATATATGTACAGGGTAAGACCTGTTATCCGACCTGAGTTCACTTAACATCCCAGCTTTATTTTTTTGTTTACTACCCCGCCCCCCCTTCTCATCCATCCTTCCCAGGATGCCACCCTTAACAATCGACTTCCGCCTTGAAGACCAAAAAGATACAATACCGTGACAGGAATATTATACAAATAACCCGACCATTTCCAGTCACAATTACGCCTTACGTCGACTTACGGTGCGATATCGTGTTGCTGCTGCAGCTGTCGGTGTAGTCTGAATTTGCACAGAATTGCTGCTTCTACAAAATTTCTAACGAAATCGCCGATAACGCAGTGCATTCAGTCCTTCACGTGGGGTACCATCGTAAACAAGGGCCTCTGTTTCGAGCAGAGATGAAGTCATCTGTGGTCGCAGTAACAGACTGCGTGCACATATGGTAACAAGCTGCACGTTTTTGGACCCTAAGCACTGCGCCCAGTGAATGTTCATATTTTCTGAATGACCTATTGAACAGATCGTTAAAATCGAGTTCAGCATGAGAGCAATTAACAAGAGGTCCTTGTCCTTTCCGAAGATGGATGTGGCACTGGCGAAAGCAGATGTTACCGCTGTTTGTACAATTAATAAGCCGGCTTTGCCTCTGCATGAACAGTCTAGCATTATCTTATTTGGATCCTCCACTGTGATACCAATTGGTCCTCCTTCCCTCGCCTGCATCCTTCGTTTAGGGAAGTCTAGGGCAAAACTTCTAATATCCCTAGTCCAGTCTTTCCCATCTTTTTGTAGAGCTTTACGCTGAGCATATCTGTATTCTTGACTAAGCCGTTCTTCTTGTTCCTTCTGATGGGCATTCCCTTCCCCAGAATTCACCTGCAGACAGGTAGTACCTCTTGTTTTGGACGATGTGTTGCATCCTTCGTGGATGACGCGGCTACACAACCATTAGAAACAATTATGGGATATTTACACCACTAAGCTTCTCTTACGAGGGTTAAGCGTCTTTCCCGCCGCCCCTCTTATTTTTTCACGACACTTCGCTGTATATAATGGGTCACTTGTGGAGTCACTTTTCGCTCCTCTCCTGTCATCCAAACAAAACATTGATATATAATCATACAAAGGCTCAGGCAAATTAGGTTTATTAAGTTATTTTATATTACATAAATTTTAGAAAGGTTAGAAGCGTGTGTTGTAATGAAGTGTGTTGTGTTGAATATAAGTGTGAGTTGTAGTGAAGGTAAGTGTGTGTTGTAGTGAAGGTAAGTGTGAGTTGTAGTGAAGGTAAGTGTGTTGTAGTGAAGGTAAGTGTGTGTTGTAGTGAAGGTAAGTGTGAGTTGTAGTGAAGGTAAGTGTGAGTTGTAGTGAAGGTAAGTGTGTGTTGTAGTGAAGGTAAGTGTGAGTTGTAGTGAAGGTAAGTGTGAGTTGTAGTGAAGGTAAGTGTATGTTGTAGTGAAGGTAAGTGTGTGTTGTAGTGAAGGTAAGTGTGAGTTGTAGTTAAGGTAAGTGTGAGTTGTAGTGAAGGTAAGTGTGAGTTGTAGTTAAGGTAAGTATGTGAGTGTGTTGTAGGACGCTTTGATAGTTTTAGTGCAGAATATAAAAAAATGAACATAAAAAAAAACATACTTTTATTTCACTTTTTCTTTTAAGGCAGAAATGTAGCAGCTTAAAGGACACATGTGCAACTAATGCAACATTTTTATTGTTGCAACGTTTCGCTCTCCAGGAAATTTCTCCAATATTTTTCCACGTGATGTGATGCATTTCTTAACATCTCTGTGACTCTTCTGAATTACCAACTTACATCTATGCCCCTCTTTTATTCCCCCATGCCTCTCATTTCAAACATCTTTCTACCTAGCCAGTCTGTCAAGTCCTATGAATATCCTTCACGTCGTGATCATGTCTTCCCCGTTACCCCACTCTCCTCCATCCCCTCTCCACTTCCCACTCACCCACTCAGCCACCGACTGTAAAGATGATAATCTTCTCAACTCCATTTTATCTTTGAGTGGGATAGGCAATTATCAGAGATGGTAATTTCCAGGTAATAATGACTCCAGATTTACTGGAAAGAAGTTGTTGAAGCTGGTGTAGCTACTTAACCATTATAAGAATTTTTAACGATTTCCTCAACGCTGGTTACAATGAATCCAGATTCAGTACGACAGATATCGTCCCCTGGTGTACGACACCCGTCTTGGGTGGTGGAATATGATAGGGAATGTGATAAATGGGTTAGAAACCCGACAAATTGAAGAATCAGACACTTATGCAACATTTGAGAATCTTTTTATTGAGGAAACGTTTCGCCACACAGTGGCTTCATCAGTCCAATACAAAGAAGAACGGTGGATAAAGAGGAGGAGTTTGAGGTAATCAGTCCCTCGCTGCCAGGCTGAGGGACTGATTACCTCAAACTACTCTTTTTTTTTTTCCACCGTTCTTCTTTGCATAAGACTGATGAAGCCACTGTGTGGCGAAAAGTTTCCTCAATGAAGATTCCCAAATGTTGCATAAGTGTCTTATTCGTGTTCACCATGACAGGGCATCACAGAGAACTTTTTGCTTTATTGAACAATCAGCAGAATATTGATGTACCCATTTTTTGTAATAAAAACACTCACTCACTCACTCCTCACTCCTACCTCTCTCTCTCTCTCTTCTCTCTCTCTTCTTTTCTTTTTTTTTTTTTTTTTTTTTTTTTTTTTTTTTTTTCTTTTTTTTTTTTTTTTTTTTTTTTTTTTCTTTTTTTTTTTTTTTTTTTTTTTTCTTTCTCTCCTCTCTCTTCCTCTCTCTCTCTCTCCTCTCTCTCTCTCTTCTCTCTCTCTCTCTCTCTCTCTCTCTCTCTCTCTCTCCAGTACCAGACAGTGGTTCACCCCGTGACAGCTGTGTTGGAGAAAGTCAGGTGACGCCCCGCGGTGGTGAGACCACCGTAACAGTCACTCCCCGCCCCCCTCACCTCTGTCTCTGTGTCTGCTTCTGTGCGCGCGTTTGTTTGCCTGTCTGTCTGGCTGCCATACGCTTACCTATTTGTTGCCTCCTATTGTTAGTTACAAGGGTATTGTCTGAGCTTATTAATTAATTAACTTGTCTTTTGCTTGTTTTACTTACATATTCTTAAAACTATGTATGAAGCCTGTCTCCACTACTACTTCGTCCAAGGCTTAAAAGATACTTCTTAACATACCTCGACTCGATTTTGTAGTTGCGCCCTCTTGTACTTGTTACCCGCCTCTCGAACAGTCTATTCCTGCTGTACTATTCCTGCTGTATTATCATATCTATCTTTGTTCCTCTTTCCTCTAATGTCTTCAGATTCAGTTGTTTTCACCTCTCCTCATAGGTGAGTCCCCTTAACTCTGGGACTAGTCTGGTTGTGTATCTAGGTTCTTAATTTGCTTTATGGGGCGTGGGTTCCATGCTGGTTCTGCATACTCCAAGATGCCGTATATACTATAGGGCCGCAAAACACTTTTTACTTTTCACTGGAGAGTTACTCTAGGTCCCCTTGTAGCCTTTGTCTGTCCTAATCAGTTTTTTATTCTTCTCAGTAATTTTCTGCAAACGAGGAGACATCTCCCCATCTCAGTTGTATGTCATTTACATATACTAGAAATGGTTGCCATTCTAACATCTTTTCTCGGAATCACTCATTTTTTACTTCCTGTAAAGCACACTAACAAATGCCTTCTTGCAGATCAAGAATGTGCAATCTCTCTCTCTCTCTCTCTCTCTCTCTCTCTCTCTCTCTCTCTCTCTCTCTCTCCTGACTCACTTCTGTTATTTACCATGGCACTCCAGCAACTTTATCAGACAAAATTGGTTATCTCTATTCAAGTGCTCATTATTGTTTACGAGACTACTACTGTGTTCCACCACAAGTGTTCCACCACAAGTGTTCCATCACAAGTGTTCCACCACAAGTGTTCCATCACTCCACTCCTGATTACTGCTTCTATTAACTTACAAAGTGAGGTTCAGACAGTGCTTCAGTTTCCTCTCACAGAATCCATGGTGACACTGTCGAGTCCTGTCGTCTCTGATGTATCCAGCTCACTCTGATATGGCCTTCAGCTCGTTCCCTTTTATATGTATGGGTTTATTTTGGGGGGTGTTGCCCAGCTTCACTAAGACCGCCTTCTTTCATCGTCTGTTCAGCTCCCCACAAATTTCCTCGTTTCTCTTGAACTCTTCCCAATTCTTCATTTTTTATTCTCTTTATTTTGATGTGGTTGTGTAGCAGTTTTTGTTCCGATTTTTTTCGTTTGGTTTTTATGTCGTTTTCAATTGCTGTTCAGTTTCTCTTCTCGTCCTTGCATATTTCTGTTTTATTTTGTCCTATATTTTCTATACTTTTTCATTGCCATTGCATTTCTTTTTTCCCTCTCTCCGCCTCGTTATTTAAATAAACTCTTTGTTATATTACCCATTCTTATGAACATGAAGTTCTCCTCATTCTACACACTTGCTAACTTAATAATCCATCTTGTTAATTGTCTAGTTTTCCAGTTTCCTTTCCCATTGTATTTTATTCGGGAATTCTCTCATCTCAGCATTGTTTCCTTTTCTGAAATTTGGTTTCTCCTGTTCCTAACCTGCAACTCAGTTCTGCATGGCTGCTGTGGCCAGAGGCCTCACATTCGACCCCTCTTTCTCTTTTGTTGTGTGTGTAAGCGAGGGGATCTGTGAGTGTGCATGTACGTATCCTATTGTTCCATCCTGTGTTATTGTTAGTACGAATGCTTGCGTGCGTGCGCACGTGTGATACACACGCATGCTATATGCGCCACATGTGTTCTCTTACTCCTGCCGTGAGTTGAGCCTTCATGTGTCTTTAGAAGTAACCATCTACAGGGCTCATTGTTCGTCAGGACCTGGATCACATTTCTTCAAAAATCCTACTTTCACAACTGTTAAATGAAGGTCTGTCTCTTCTTGTAGTTCGTCCTTCTGATGTGGTATTTCCTTTGATAGGTAATGATTCTTTGCAGATGTGTTAGTTATCCGGATTCACTTCACTGAACACACGCCACACACACACACACACACACACACACACACACACACACACACACACACACACACACACACACACACACACGCACGCACGCGCTCTGAACTTTTCTCCTTAGCCATTTTTCATGGGTTTTTCTGTTTTCATTATCGCCCCTCACACTCTTCACATCCCCTCAGCAAAATGGCTATCATTATTTAGAAACTTCTTTGTTTTATCCTACCGAAAATCAGCCTTTCTTTTTTTCCGGTTGATATTGCTTTTCACAGACTTTTCACCGGCTAATTACCGCCCTGGCACTAGAAACGCCCCGTGAAATTTGCCTTTCGGTCAAAGTTCTCTCTCAAACAAGCATTTCAGTACCGCTGAAATTATGTACCCATCTGTGTGTACTCACCTAATTGTGATTGCAGGGGTCGATACTCAGCTCCTCTGTGTGTGTGTGTGTGTGTGTGTGTGGTGTGTGTTATATTTCTGTGTCTTTGTATGTGTATGTGTGTTTTATTTCTGTGTCTTTGTATTTATTTGTGTGTGTCATTTATGTTTGTATTTTGTAGGTCATGTCTGCAGTTGTGTCTGCCTTGTCTGTATCTCTCATTTCTATATCTGCCATATATACTTTTCTGTCTGTTATATCTGTACATCACTGTCTTAAATGCGTTCGTAAGTCTGTCTGCGTCTGTCCTGTCTGTTTCTCTTCCCCTATAATCAGTCTATAATCAGTAAGCTCTCTTCCTCCATAATCAATCTATAGTCAATGATAAACTCTTTTCCTCTATAATCAATAATCTCTCTTCCTGTATAATCAATAAATAAGCTTTCTTCCTCTATAATAAATATAATCAATGATAAGCTCTCTTCCTCTATAATAAATATAATCAATGATAAGCTCTCTTCCTCTATAATAAATATAATCAATGATAAGCTCTCTTCCTCTATAATAAATATAATCAATGATAAGCTCTCTTCCTCTATAATAAATATAATCAATGATAAGCTCTCTTCCTCTATAATAAATATAATCAATGATAAGCTCTCTTCCTCTATAATAAATATAATCAATGATAAGCTCTCTTCCTCTATAATCAATATAATCAAAGATAAGCTCTCATGAGCTTATCATTATCCTATCACTTCTCTTTGGTGTTCTTAAACTATAATAAACGTAGTGTGTTTTTAATCTTTCGTAATCGCTCAGATTTCTTCGTTCTGGAAACCACTTTGTTGCGTGTTTCTCTGAAGTTTTTTTTCTGTTTTGTTTATATGGTTTGAGTAACGAGTAGCGCTGGGAGCATTGCGTACAACGCTGGGGGAGACTTGCGTAAATCTCGTGGTTGCGTAAATGGTCAAGGTTGCTGTCACCACTGGGGGTTTAGGTCTCTCCACAAGGGAAGTCACGCAGGTAGGCCCCTGCTAGCATACGTTGTGGATCTGTTTGCGTAACAGACATTTGCGTAAAAATAAATGTTGCCTATATTGTATTGATAAAACCAATGGTTGGCAAAACGTCAAGAATCCATCAAATGTTGCCACTGTCGGCAAATCACACTCAGTAATTCGGTATTATCGTTCCCTTCGTCGACAAATTAAATTTACAGACCCTTCAGCGCCGTTCACCATTGTCTCGTCTGCTATTAATAAAAGAGAAGAAAGGAAGACATGAAGAGTGTAACGGTGTCTTTAAAGGTAGCAATCCAAGCCTATCCTGTTTCCAGACGCCTTGTAACTCACAAGAAAAATATCTCCGTGTGTCACACCGTATTATGTAGAGGATCAGTCTCCAACACCACACTCACACACACGTGTCTGGAGAGGGACGTAGTGGAGGCAGGAACCATACATAGTTTTTAAGACGAGGTATGATAAAGCACATGGAGCAGGGAGTGAGAGGACCAAGTAGCGATCAATGAAGAGGCAGGGCCAGGAGCTATGAATCGACCCCTGTAACCACAAATAGGTGAGTACACACACACAAACTACAGACAACAGGCCAATTGCCTTTGACAAGTAGTAGCTAAAACACACACACACATACACACACACACACACACACACACACACACATACACACACATACACACACATACACACACATACACACACATACACACACATACACACACATACACATACACACACACACCTGCTCAAGCCCCCCACCAGTAAAAATTCTTTCATAATTTTATTCCATCCTTTCCGGAGAGACTTCTCACCAATAAATAACTAAAAAGGCACAATACCGTGACTGGAACAATACACACACAACCCGCACATATAAAAAAGAGAGGAGCTTACGACGACGTTTCGGCCCGACTTGGACCATTTACAAAGTCACACTTCTCACCCCTTCCCTGCACCTCCGACCAGCCATCCCAAGTTTAGAAATCCTTTTGGTCAGACTATTTTGTTCTATCTTCTCTAAATGACAGATCAACTCACCCCTTCATACACTCTATGAACTGCTATTCCATCTCCTAATTTATTTAAGCTTCCGTCTCTGCTTAATATTCATACCACATACTGATTCACAAAATCGTAATAAGGCGATTGCAAACAAACCACAGAACGGGTGAGGGTTTGAACTCGTTGACCTGTGAATTTTAAGACCCACTTGCCATGGGTTCAATCCCCCACCCGGTCCGTTACCCCCCAGCTTCTTCCTCGCTACAACATTCAAAAGACTATACGTATCTCACACCAATATAAAAAAATTGGGCTCCACTCTCCTTTGGTAAATTTACCCAGTCGCATCCACTCTTAGAGTTCCTTCATTCCTTATTTTCCTCTAAACTCCTGCAATTGTCTTTCCGTTATCTGTTCTGGGATTTACCTCATGGTTAATACGCCTCCGTCTGCTGACACATCGGTTACAAAGTGTGAAAATATTTTTCGCTTCTACCGTACTCCTCTTTCGGTTCTGATAAATCGTAAAGAATAGAAGGTTGGTTAACTTATTCTTATATCACTTTTTCTTCTCTTGATTCACTTGCAGCCTCCATATATTAAAAATACTTATTTTTCATACGCTTATTTTACATACGCTTATTTTACATACGCTTATTTTACATACGCTTATTTTACATACGCTTATTTTACATACGCTTATTTTACATACGCTTATTTTACATACGCTTATTTTACATACGTTTATTTTACATACGCTTATTTTACATACGCTTACTTTACATACACTTATTTTACATACGCTTATTTTACATACGCTTATTTTACATACGCTTATTTTACATACGCTTATTTTACATACGCTTATTTTACATACGCTTATTTTACATACGCTTATTTTACATACGCTTATTTTACATACGCTATTTTACATACTTATTATACGATTATTTTACATACGATTATTTTACATACGATTATTTTACATACGATTATTTTACATACGATTATTTTACATACGATTATTTTACATACGATTATTTTACATACGATTATTTTACATACGATTATTTTACATACGATTATTTTACATACGATTATTTTACATACGCTTATTTTACATACGCTTATTTTACATACGATTATTTTACATACGCTTATTTTACATA
This sequence comes from Cherax destructor, assembly GCA_009830355.1. NCBI lineage: Eukaryota > Metazoa > Arthropoda > Malacostraca > Decapoda > Parastacidae > Cherax > Cherax destructor. The sequence continues at coordinate 339,766 of WNWK01000068.1, read as the reverse complement.
CGCTTATTTTACATACGCTTATTTTACATACGCTTATTTTACATACGCTTATTTTTACATACGCTTATTTTACATACGCTTATTTTACATAAACTTGATTTATATGAACTTACAGACTTTACCATTTTATGAATAACGTATGATCTGGAAACACTATAAACCCCTTGCAACAAACAAAACAAACACAAAATTCACCATCTCCACCAACAAAGAACAAAACCATCTCGTCGTCGAGTTCATTATTACCACCACAAACAAAAACACCACAAACAAAAACACCACAAACAAAAACACCACAAACAAAAACACCACAAACAAAAACACCACAAACACACCACTAATCACAAAATATGATTAAAAATAAACTCCGGAACCCCAAACCACAAATACGGAAAACTATATTTTTTTTTATTCTTTCAGCTACTTTCTGTAGTGAGTTCACAATTCGTTGTGGAGTTGCAAAGGGTAAACTTCAGTATTGACACGGTAAACTTCAGCATTGACACGGTAAACTTCAGCATTGACACGGTAAACTTCAGCATTGACACGGTAAACTTCAGCATTGACACGGTAAACTTCAGTATTGACACGGTAAACTTCAGTATCGACACGGTAAACTTCAGTATTCAAAACTTCACTGCTCACCATATTTTCTGGAATTTTATTGTAGTTATCAGTAGAGTTAAGGAAGACTTTTCATTAAGGGGGGGGGAAGGAAATGAGTGTGAGGGTTATTTGAAATGAAGAGTGGTGGAGGCTCGGTCTCCTGTATACTACTGGCCATAAGACGCTCGTAAATAGAGATGGAGACTTGAGAGAGACGGCCAGGAGACAGGTAATCTACTCTGTTGGAGGTCCTGTGTTTGTGATGAACAATGACGGGTCTACGGATCCCCTCTGAGCTCCTCTCAACACTCACCAGATGAAAGTCTGGATGAAAGTGACCAAAATTAGATATAAAAGTATATCCGAATGTAATAAGAAATTCTGGTGATGGTATAAGTACACACATACATACATAGATACTTACATAAACACACACACACAAGGTACGCACACAGGGACGCACGCAAAAGTTGGAGAGAGCTTTAACACATCATTAAGGCTGTGTAATCATTAGTGCCACAGGTGGTTGAGGGCAGGAGTTCACAGGGTCAAGTTGTGCCACGCTCCTGCGCAGCGACTAATGATTGGTGACGTTCGACCTATGACCTCTCCACTCTAATTCTTCCCCTCCCCTCACCACAATCTCCACCACACCTATCCCCCCTCTACCATTTCCCCTTCCTCAACCTCCCCAATCAACTCTCATGTCATCTTTAACATCCACCAAGATCTTGAGTTCACAGAGAGAAAGCTGGGAGATGAATCTCGGGATTTTTTGTTTTAATTCCGTCTTGTGTAACTGATAACAAGTCATGTTATTAAGTATAATTGGCATTATTATTATCTAGTGGATGGATTGTTATTCTCGTTCTGGTTTTCTCGGCACACAAGGCAGCGAGTGAACACACACACACACACACACACACACACACACACACAAGTTGAATTTTTAGTGATTCTAATAAGCATGTCTATGTAGCAACTTACAATGTAAACAGATTGAGTGATGATTGCAAACAAATCACTCTTTCAATGGTGTTACTACGATTTCGTGAGTCTAAGGTCCTAAAATCTGGAACTTCCTGACACAACTTTCTAAACGTTCACCACCTGCCTTTGCACAGGTGGTGAACGTTTATAATGTTGGTCGTTTATAATGTTGGTCGATGATCAAACTGAATACGATGTAGCCGGCCTTGAGGTCATTTTCTTGAACACTATGTACTTCGTTGTCTACTTGTTGAATTATATAGAGATACATTGTATAATAACCTACCAAATATGTGAAAGTATCTCATCAATCAACATAAGATACCAGACATGTTAAGCAAATATCCTTAATTTGATTGCAACAGATAAGACAATTGAAGATATAACACTTTTAGAGGCCTAGTTCCTAGGCCCTTTGTGTATCTGTTAGTTTTTTCGGGGGCCTAATTTCTAGGCCTGCTGCAGTGTTCCTCCATTCTTATGTTCTTATGACAAAAATAAAGATTTTTTTTTTTGAAGTCTCAAGGGAGCGTACAGAAAATTCGTGTGAGGTTAATGTTGTGGTCAGAAAAAGTGGCAGCTACAGTTTAATATCCATAAACTTAAAGACTAGAAAAAAATAATTGTACTATCAACAAATAAATTGTAGATATAAATCCTAATGTACACTTGTCATCCCTTTTGGGGTCTGGTTCCTAGGTCTTTTGTGAGTCCATAGGATATCAACACAGAATGAATATGGGGTCAACAACGAACTGTCCACTTCGGTGGCAAAATCTACTGCAAATCTAGAAAGAGCAATGTGCAATGGCTCGATCCTTCGTTCACTAATAGCGAGACTAGTAGTCAGATTTACGCCTAATTTCGCTGAGGGAATCAGATCAGGTGTGGCCTAGATGACCAGGTCATATGTGGCCTTGATGACCAGGTCATATGTGGCCTTGATGACCAGGTCATATGTGGCCTTGATGACCAGGTCATATGTGGCCTTGATGACCAGGTCATATGTGGCCTTGATGACCAGGTCATATGTGGCCTTGATGACCAGGTCATATTTGGTCTTGATGACCAGGTCAGGTGTGGACTTGATGACCAGGTCAGGTGTGGACTTGATGACCAGGTCAGGTGTGGACATTCATTCACTGTGTTTGTTTATTATTAAATTATTGTAAACTTATCTAAAATATATTTAGTTGGATTAGACTAAATTAAATTGCGCTTGTTATAATAAGGTTATATCTTTAAACGTATAAGAATTTTTTTTAGAAAGGACTAAATTTTAAACGAGTTCTTGCTAATTGACCAGTTTTACCTATTCGGCACGATATATATATATATATATATATATATATATATATATATATATATATATATAATTTCTAGCGTTGTACTTCACCGTAATTGCTTTTCGCTTCTAAATTATGAGTGCTTTTTAAAAGTGGTTTAGCTTCCAAAACTTTCCGCGCATTAAAAACGACATTTGTAGCAATTAGTTCGTGTAATTCAATGTATTTATATCAGAGCGCAGCAGCGGAAACTCCTTTCGGTATTATGACCATTAACGTTAACGATCTTGTCATTGAGAGAGAAATGAGTGTGTTGTGGGTGGGACTTGTATTTGAGTCTTTGATGCTCTATTAAACAGGTGTTTGGATGTATATATGTATGTATGTATGTATATATGTATATATGTATGCATGCATATGTTTGTGTGTGTATGTGTATTTGTTTTTTTTATTTTTGGCGAATCTTCATATTTACTCTCAGTTATTGTATTATTTTTCTCCTTGTTGGTGGAGCTGCATTATTATTTTTTTATTATAATCAAACAAAGCGCTAAACCGACAAGGGTCATACAGCGCTGCTGCCCTCTGATATAAATACATTGAATTACACGACCTGCTGGAGCTACAACAGTTGTATATGTATTTTCTGGTATCCTTTTATAACCTTAATGTGGTTATCGTGTCTCCTCTTTTCTTCCTATCAGTCAAAAACGTCTTCAATCTTTCTTCCTAACACATATTTATTAGCATTGCTCTCTTCTATTTTATTATATTTTGATGTGGACACCACACTTTTGCTATATATAAAAATTCTAACATTTTTTTTTTGCGCATTTCACCGTAATTCCATCTGAAGGCTAAAGTGAGGTTTGTCAGTGTAACTTAATTTCTCACTGTTGCTGTTATGTGATATATTCCCTTATCACTGCTACTGTTATGTGATATATTCCCTTATCACTGCTGCTGTTATGTGATATATTCCCTTATCACTGATGCTATTATGTGATATATTCCCTTATCACTGATGCTGTCCAACTCTCAATGTTTTGTGGCACAAATTATATTTTCCATGACGCTTATTTTCCTTATCTTTAATTGCCATTATGTCTTCCAAGATCTTTTTGAAGGAATTTACAGGTTGTTTTTTTGCGCAGGATTTTTGCAGAAACTCGCCAAAATAAATTATTGGAGCCTACTGGTCACATGTTATCGTTTATTATTGCATTATTTTCCCAGCAAGAAATATCACAAGCAGTTTATTACACTGCATTTTATTCCTAGTATATAGTGCATATGCGTGCGTGTGTTCTCACATAGCTGTATTTGCCTAGTTATGATTATGAGTGTTGAATCACATTGTTGTCCATGGTTTTATAGGTCGCTACCCGCTTGGGTACAATCATCCCTGCATTGGCAAGCATTTAATGTGTGTGTGTGTGTGTCTGCTCCCTAATTGTGGTTGCAGGGGTCGAGGCACAGCTCCTGGCCCTTCCTCTTCACTGGTAGCCACTAGGTCACTTCCTGCTCCATGAGCTTCATCATACCTCTTCTTAAAGCTGGTGTGTGTGTGTGTGTGTGTGTGTGTGTGTGTGTGTGTGTGCCGTTACACTCAGTTCATTGAGTCTTCTCTCATTATCACTGTACATTAACACTCAACAGACGCACCTTCCTCACCTGCACTCTCCTTCACACCCATCAACCATTGTACTGTTTACAAGTCATTCTCTCTCCTTGACTCCACGTGCTGTTTTTCTCTCTAAGCTTTGGCTGTTTCATCGTGCAAAATGAGGTTGGCAGTCTGATTGCCAGCATAAATTTTCACGTAACTACCAACATAACGTCAAATATTCTGTTGCTGCTGCTTGCGAAGGTCTTTTTCTATACTTAATTTTCTGACTTTCTAACGGAACTGTGTGTGTGTGTGTGTGTGTGTGTGTTTGTTTCATGTTTATGTTGGTTTGCAGGGTATGTAGCCACCCAGTTGTTGATGAATAAGACACATGGTGTAACACCTGGGTGCCTTTATTGATGGAGACGTTACGTTAATCAGTAACATTTTCAATCCACTACAGAGAATACTGGAGAAGGTGGAAGAAGTGAAGAGGCGATGTGAGGTGTTCAATCCCTCACTCTTAAGTTCATCTTTGTTCAACAAAATTTTGTAGCGGAAGGCCTCGGTCGGGTGACCAAATGCTTCCAGTGGCGGGTCATCACATGAATAACACCGCGTCAGGAAACAATTGTCCTGTTTCCTGAGAAATCTTACCTAACCTAACCACAATTTTGTTGTTAAACCAGCCTAGCCTGCTGATCAGTCCCATAATACACTGACTTGCTACTGACACTAGTGACTGTATCATGACCCCTGTATCGCCCCCTCTCCCTACATTATTTAAAGGACGCGAAAAAGGTTTCTTGCAGTTCTTGATGAACACGGAGTTCCAAGAGTCTGGACCTGGGGCAGATGGCATGTCATGTATTGTTTTAGAGTCCACTGGCAACCTGTGTTCGTATAGTTTGTTCTAGTAAATTATTATATGCATTTAAGTTTACGTAGACACACAGGAGCATGTGATAACATATTTGCTCTTTTTTGATAATTATAATATGCATTATAATATTGCATCGAGTAACTTTGATACATAGAGAGAAATACAAATCAGTGGTTACACGAAATATTTATTTCGTGTCTGTGTTGCAGGAAGTTTAATATCTGGAGAATTTCTCCATTAACACATTTATTTTAATTTATTCAAAGTAAATACTGGCAATAATCATTTAGTGAGAATATAATTGTGTAGGGAAGGGCTAAACTCTTTGGGGTTATACTTCGCTTACGGAATGAGACAAAAAAAAGGGTTCGAACAAAGAGGAAAAAACTTGGCATTAAGACACCTTCCTTAAGGGGACAGAATTGCCATGGTAATACTTACATTTAAAAAAAAAACAAAAATGTGCTCTTACCCCACAAAGCTACACGAGATATATAGTATCAATATAAAATCAATGTAGACGTGTAAATCTGACTTCAGGTACAATTATTTTGCTAATAAATTACCTTTTTTTTATATTATGAATCTTAGCGTGGCTAAACGAATATTGGAAAAATCTAAATTCGAAATACCCAGTATTTCTTATTGAGCTTGTGTTTTGAGTTGAGACACTATGATTTGAGTATACTGTATCCCCTACTTTTCTCAGAGTGTTTCCATCTCCTACATACACCTAACACCCTTCCAGTTTTTCCTTTTTTTCCCTATTATTTGGTACTGATGAAGGATCCCTGGCGATTCCAAAAAAGCTTTGACAACCATTTTCCCATTTCTAAAGGGTGTTTTGAAATACTGTATAATATATATATATATATATATATATATATATATATTTACAGTGCATATAAAAACTTTAAATCATAACTCGTAAAGTTTTTATGTTTGAAATTTTCCGCTATGACGTCAAGATTATTACCTCGAGACATTATTGCTACGAGACTTTCCGGAGAGACTTTAATGCCAACGGAAGGTCTGACCGGTTTTTGCAACTGTTTCGTACGTTGGCTAACTAGTCACTGACTGTCGGAAAGGATGACTGACAGACGTCCAAAAAGGCTTGGTGACTGGATATTGCGTTCTAGAGAACGGCAAACATTTGTTTGGTTAACTGGTTGCCCGGGGAAATTGTGGTGAGACGGTTGTGTCAGAGACTGAATTGTGGCGGATTAACCGGTTAACTGCTGCAATGAATTGCGGTTAACTGCTTTTCCAACCTGATGACTTGCAAACCTTACGTTTCAGACACCTGTCCAATTATCTGATTATCATTATAATCATTTGGGAAGCGCTAAAACCGTAGGAGGTTCATTCGATGCCTGGGGAATGGGAAGCAATTAGGGTCAATTCAAGGGAGGAAAGGCTACGTCCAATTCCCTGGATCACGAGCTCCCTCACAGGCATTCAGACAGCTTCCCTGAGACGTCCCAAGCCTAGTGACTGACAACTACTAAAGCCTAGTGACTGACAACTACTAAAGCCTAGTGACTGACAACTACTAAAGCCTAGTGACTGACAACTACTAAAGCCTAGTGACTGACAACTACTAAAGCCTAGTGACTGACAACCACTAAAGCCTAGTGACTGACAACCACTAAAGCCTAGTGACTGACAACTATTAAGGCCTAGTGACTGACAACCACTAAAGCCTAGTGACTGACAACCACCAAAGCCTAGTGACTGACAACCACTAAAGCCTAATGACTGGCAACCACTAAAGCCTAGTGACTGGCAACCACTAAAGCCTAGTGACTGACAACTACTAAAGCCTAGTGACTGACAACTATTAAGGCCTAGTGACTGACAACTACTAAAGCCTAGTGACTGACAACTACTAAAGCCTAGTGACTGACAACTACTAAAGCCTAGTGACTGACAACTATTAAGGCCTAGTGACTGACAACCACTAAAGCCTAGTGACTGACAACCACTAAAGCCTAGTGACTGACAACTATTAAGGCCTAGTGACTGACAACCACTAAAGCCTAGTGACTGACAACTACTAAAGCCTAGTGACTGACAACTACTAAAGCCTAGTGACTGACAACAACTAAAGCCTAGTGACTGACAACAACTAAAGCCTAGTGACTGACAACAACTAAAGCCTAGTGACTGACAACAACTAAAGCCTAGTGACTGACAACAACTAAAGCCTAGTGACTGACAACAACTAAAGCCTAGTGACTGACAACTACTAAAGCCTAGTGACTGACAACTACTAAAGCCTAGTGACTGACAACTACTAAAGCCTAGTGACTGACAACTACTAAAGCCTAGTGACTGACAACAACTGAAAGCCTAGTGACTGACACTAACTAAAGCTAGTGACTGACAACAACTAAAGCCTAGTGACTGACAACAACTAAAGCCTAGTGACTGACAACTACTAAAGCCTAGTACTGCAACTACTGCTAGTGACTGACAACTACTAAAGCCTAGTGACTGACAACTACTAAAGCCTAGTGACTGACCCACCTCGACTGACTAACCAGTAACGAGACTGAAGTTTACAGTGTGTTTTGGCCCTTCTTCTATCTCCTGGTTGTGGTTCGTCAAAACGGGGTCCTGCTCCTTTAAAGTTACAATTTTTGGCTCGAAACTCGACATTCCAAACCTTTTCTTAGTCAAATCCTATTTGGCAGGACTATTCTGTCTTTTTTGGAGGGTAACCTTACTAGCCGGTTCTTCCTTGACGGTAACCTCAGAGCGTCGTCTCCTCCTCGACGGTGGTAACCTCAGAGCGTCGTCTCCTCCTCGACGGTGGTAACCTCAGCGCTTCGTCTCCTCCTCGACGGTGGTAACCTCAGAGCGTCGTCTCCTCCTCGACGGTGGTAACCTCAGAGCGTCGTCTCCTCCTTGACGGTAACCTCAGAGCGTCGTCTCCTCCTCGACGGTGGTAACCTCAGAGCGTCGTCTCCTCCTCGACGGTGGTAACCTCAGAGCGTCGTCTCCTCCTCGACGGGGGTAACCTCAGAGCGTCGTCTCCTCCTCGACGGGGGTAACCTCAGAGCGTCGTCTCCTCCTCGACGGTGGTAACCTCAGAGCGTCGTCTCCTCCTCGACGGTGGTAACCTCAGAGCGTCGTCTCCTCCTCGACGGTGGTAACCTCAGAGCGTCGTCTCCTCCTGACGGTGGTAACCTCAGAGCGTCGTCTCCTCGACGGGGTAACCTCAGAGCGTCGCCCTCCTCGACGGGGGTAACCTCAGAGCGTCGTCGTCTCCTCGACGGTGGTAACCTCAGCGTCGTCTCCTCCTCGGCGGTGGTAACCTCAGCGCTTCGTCTCCTCCTTGACGGTGGTAACCTCAGAGCGTCGTCTCCTCCTTGACGGTGGTAACCTCAGAGCGTCGTCTCCTCCTTGACGGTGGTAACCTCAGAGCGTCGTCTCCTCCTCGACGATGGTAACCTCAGAGCGTCGTCTCCTCCTTGACGGTGGTAACCTCAGAGCGTCGTCTCCTCCTTGACGGTGGTAATCTCAGAGCGTCGTCTCCTCCTTGACGGTGGTAACCTAAGAGCGTCGTCTCCTCCTCGACGATGGTAACCTCAGAGCGTCGTCTCCTCCTCGACGATGGTAACCTCAGAGCGTCGTCTCCTCCTTGACGGTGGTAACCTCAGAGCGTCGTCTCCTCCTTGACGGTGGTAACCTCAGAGCGTCGTCTTCTCCTTGACGGTGGTAACCTCAGAGCGTCGTCTCCTCCTCGACGGTGGTAACCTCAGAGCGTCGTCTCCTCCTCGACGGTGGTAACCTCAGAGCGTCGTCTCCTCCTTGACGGTAGTAACCTCAGAGCGTCGTCTCCTCCTCGACGGGGGCAACCTCAGAGCGTCGTCTCCTCCTCGACGGTGGTAACCTCAGAGCGTCGTCTCCTCCTCGACGGTGGTAACCTCAGAGCGTCGTCTCCTCCTCGACGGTGGTAACCTCAGAGCGTCGTCTCCTCCTCGACGGTGGTAACCTCAGAGCGTCGTCTCCTCCTCGACGGTGGTAACCTCAGAGCGTCGTCTCCTCCTTGACGGTGGTAACCTCAGAGCGTCGTCTCCTCCTCGACGGTGGTAACCTCAGAGCGTCGTCTCAGTAAACTTGCCGTGTCGCCTCTTCCGTGACTATACCTTCACTTCCTCAGCGTCGCGGGTCGTAAATCCCAGAACTTCCTCTCATTTCCTCAATGATAACGAGCAGGATCGGCCCTTACGCAGGACCCGCAGCGAATCATACCTACCAATCATCCTCCATTTTGCAATGCTAAAAAAAAGGGCCCATTGTTTGTTTTAGTCGTGGAGGGCATCGCCCCTTTGTCTAAGAAAAGTTGAGAATATTTTAACGAGGTTTTCTCTCTCAGATCAATTTGCGTTTTTTTTCAGTCCGTGTATGTAAATTCATTTGAGTGTTTGTAATTGGAGTGTTATGGAATGGTGTGTGTGTGTGTTCGTCTGTTTTGGATGCGTCTGGATGGGTGAGTGGGTGGAGGGAATATAAGATTGGGTTGACGAGTTAGAGTAGGTGGATGGGTGATTGATTTGGGTGGGTTGAGGGCTAGGTTAATGGATAGATGGGTGGGGTGTGGGTGGGTCAATTATGTTAGTTGATGATCCATCTCTACACTGTGTGTTTGGAACACGGTGAACTGTTTACTACTCCAGTAAGTCACCTGTGCGACATGTTGAGTGTGCATCACGCAACCATCCCGTGAACGGTAGCGCAAGGTCATATAGATACACGCAATGCTTAACAACTAAACACAAAAAGGATTAACAGGAGTGTGTATATATATATATATATATATATATATATATATATATATATATATATATATATATATATATTGTGTGTGTGTGTGTGTGTGTGTGTGTGTTTGGAGCCGAATAGGTATAACTGGTCAATTAGCAAGAACTCATTTAGAATGAAGTCCTAAAAAAAATTCTTTAAGATATATTTTTTTCATTTGCGTTAATGTAAAAATAAATAATTTTGTACCAAAAAAACTTTAGAAAACTTACCTAACCTTATTATAACAAGCGCAATTTAATTTGGCCTAATCCAGCTAAATATATTTAAGATAAGTTTACAATATTTTAATAAGTAAACACAATGAAATATATTTTTTTCGTTAGGTTCAGAATGATTTTTGCTAAATTATTGCATACACAAATTTTCGCTTGTCTTATTCGGCAAGAAGAGCGTTGCTATTTAAGCCAAAATCGCAAGTTTTACCTATTCTGCATGACATATTATATATATGTATATATGTATATATATATATATATATATATATATATATATATATATATATATATATATATATATATATTCTGAGCACCGCACCAGCTCGGAAGAGCTGGATGAGATTTTCGCATTATAATCAGTGACAAAGATGTAACAATATGTACTAGACATGTATCTCTCACCTCGTGTACTGTATATGCCATCTTTATATCAACAATGTATCTCTCAAATCTTTGTACCATATTATGTAATAAAACATACCTATTGGTAAAAAAAAAAATTAAAAGATGGGGTGGTAGGAGAAGTGGAATATTCAAATGGCATCAGGAAGAAATCAAATATTCTTCCTTGAAGCCTTTTTATCCACTTCTCCGAGGCTATGGGTCCCACAATTTGTACCAGAGGTGGACCCCATTATATATATATAGGATGGGGTCCACCTCTGGTGTACAATGTGGGACCCATAGCCTCGGAGAAGTGGATAAAAAGGCTTCAAGGAAGAATATTTAGATTTCTTTTTGAAGCCATTTGAATATTCCACTTCCCCTACCACCCCATCTTTTGATTGTGTATAAACTTTATTACAAGACAAAATACATTGACAAAATACATTGACAAGAATACAATAGGGAGTAAAACAACATAGATAAGAACTCAGAGCTACATGTCAAATACTTCGTCCAGCTCCCCGGCAGTGGGCCGCGTGCCCAGAATGCTGCAGGCATTTCCCCTCTGGATCGCAACACTTTGACTCTGAAAGAGGAAGCTGGTCGCCCTGTGGTCCTTGGTTTCTATGATGAGGTTTTCACCCAGCTCTTTGAGAAACTTTAGAGCACACTTGAACCATGCTCCAAGGGTCTCCGACCCTATTGGGATGAAGTTATAGCAAGGGGAAAGGCCTTCATATTTGCGAGTCTTCTGGGTCTCCCTATGGCTGGCAGCTCCACCCCCTTCAGCTACGGAATATGGCAAGTAGGTGTCTGCCATTGTGGCAGCACAGGTGTAGTCCCAAGCAATCTGCTTACCATCCCTCCAGGGTAGCATAGTGGCTCCATCCGGACGCTTTTGACTTCCATCAGACCTCTGCACTTGGGGTTCCCGTTGAGCTGGGCAACGGGCTGTGGCGAGGCTTCTTTTTATGATGTCATTGACCTCCTCATGTCTAGCATACTATATCTAGCATGTATATATTATACATACATATATATATACACAGTTGTTTATGTTCATCTCTTACATACAAATTTTGGATATTTGCTACCGAAGTTTTTTTTACGTCGTGATCATATCTCCTAACAACGTGTACTTTTCTGATTCAGCGATTTTACATCTCATGATCATATCATTCTCGTTTATCCTTCCTAAAGGGAAAAAAAATTTCAGCTCTTAATCATTCCTCACAGCTCAGTCACTAATCTGACAGCATTCCTCTGGACTTTCTCAAGTTTCCCTCAGTGTTTAACTTGGCGGTACGTACTCAAGGACTGGACTCAAGTATGTGGCAAAGTGTCTTCAAAGTTTGTGTGTACATTTCTGAAGGACAACGTTTCCTTTGTCAGCCTAGCATGTGCCGCTGATGCTGTTCTGTTAACGTACGCTTCAGGGTCATGTTTGGTCTTCATGTACGCTTCAGGTGCTGTGTTAGGTGTAATGATCTCTACTTAGTCTTTCTGTACGCTTCAGGAGATTTGTTTGTTTTATCTTTTCCTGGTCTTTATGTGCTCTTCAGGAGCCTCAATGTGCTCTCAAAATGATGCGTCATCTGACATTATTACAAAAGTCTTTAAAATGTCCCATACGTTTTATGAGGCGGCCTTCCTGTAATTTTACGTCCAGCGTTTTTTTTTTATGTATCCTGATTGTTTCCATATATGAGTAGCTCGAATTTGTCACCACTTAACATCGTCTTATTTTCTTTTGCCAACTGAAAGACTTTGTCGATATCTGGTAGCAATTCTACCATGTCTTCTAGGCGATGTTCATGAGTGTTTTTGGTATTTTCTGCTAAAGATTATACGAAGATGGCGTTAGTGTTTTTGCTATGAGGTTGAGGAACCGTAAAGACCCAAGGACTGTGTCTTGGTTCACTGGACTTTTTTCTTGCTGAGGTTAAATTTTGCTTTGTTTACTACTACTCTGAGTTCTATTTAGGAGAAAATTGAATATTCAATTTCCTACTTTTTCCTTTATTCCTACTGACCTTTTATGGGCTATCACTTCATACTCACATTTGTCAGACGTCTTAACGAAGTTATTTTAGGCCACATTTGCATGCTGCTTCTCTTCCTCAGTAGTTATGTGTCAGTTTATCCCATAATAATATATAGAATCTACTCGTATATTGACGAAATGTTTCGCGTGCACAGCAGGCTGGAGAGTTGGTTTGAAGGTGTTCAATCCCTTAATCTTGAAAAGTTGCTGGAAGGTATTGGGTATCTTTGTCTGCCATAAGGGTTCAGTGGATGTGACAAGCATCATAATCTCGCTTTAAATCCATGTTGAATTATGGAAATATTTTTTTCCATATATTTTGTAATTTGGCGTCTCGTCACTCTTTTAAAGACTGATGTATGATGTTGATACTTCTGGTCTGTAATTTTATGACAAATGCTTCTTTTGTGTTGAACAACTAAATCTGCACATTTTAAGAACTCTGGGTTCATTATATATATATATATATATATATATATATATATGCAAGGAGGGAAGAGTATATGGAGAGAAAAAGAGAGGTTAAAAGAGTGGTGAAGCAATGTAAAAAGAGAGCAGATGAGAGAGTGGGTGAGATGTTATCAGCAAATTTTGTTGAAAATAAGAAAAAGTTTTGGAATGAGATTAATAAGTTGAGGAAGCCTAGAGAACAAATGGATTTGACAGTTAAAAATAGGAGAGGAGAGTTATTAAATGGAGAGTTAGAGGTATCGGGAAGATGGAGAGAATATTTTGAGGATTTGTTAAATGTTGATGAAGACAGGGAAGCTGTGATTTCGTGTGTAGGGCAAGGAGGAATAACATCTTGTAGGAGTGTGGAAGAGCCAGTTGTGGGTGTAGGGGAAGTTCGTGAGGCAGTGGGTAGAATGAAAGGGGGTAAGGCAGCTGGGATTGATGGGATAAAGATAGAAATGTTAAAAGCAGGTGGGGATATAATTTTGGAGTGGTTGGTGCTATTATTTAATAAATGTATGGAAGAGGGTAAGGTACCTAAGGATTGGCAGAGAGCGTGTATTGTTCCTTTGTATAAAGGCAAAGGGGACAAAAGAGAGTGCAAAAATTATAGGGGAATAAGTCTGTTGAGTGTACCTGGTAAAGTGTATGGTAGAGTTATTATTGAAAGAATTAAGAGTAAAACAGAAAGCAGGATAGCAGATGAACAAGGGGGCTTTAGGAAAGGTAGGGGGTGTGTAGACCAAGTGTTTACAGTGAAACATATAGGTGAACAGTATTTGGATAAGGGTAAAGATGTTTTTGTGGCATTTATGGATTTGGAAAAGGCGTATGATAGGGTAGATAGGGGGGCAATGTGGCAGATGTTGCAGGTGTATGGAATAGGAGGAAGGTTACTGAAAGCAGTGAAGAGTTTTTATGAGGATAGTGAGGCTCAGGTTAGAGTGTGTAGGAGGGAAGGGACTATTTCCCAGTAAAAGTGGGCCTTAGACAAGGATGTGTGATGTCACCGTGGTTGTTCAATATATTTATAGATGGGGTTGTAAGAGAAGTGAATGCGAGGGTCTTGGCAAGAGGTGTTGGGCTAAAAGATAAAGAAGCAAATACAAAGTGGGAGTTGTCACAGTTGCTTTTTGCTGATGACACTGTGCTTTTGGGAGATTCTGAAGAGAAGCTGCAGAGGTTGGTGGATGAATTTGGTAGGGTGTGTAAAAGAAGAAAATTGAAAGTGAATATAGGAAAGAGTAAGGTGATGAGGATAACAAAAAGAATAGGTGACGAAAGATTGGATATCAGATTGAGAGAGAGAGTATGGAGGAGGTGAATGTATTCAGATATTTGGGAGTGGACATGTCGGCGGATGGGTCTATGAAGGATGAGGTGAATCATAGAATTGATGAGGGGAAAAGGGTGAGTGGAGCACTTCGGAGTCTGTGGAGACAAAGAACCTTGTCCATGGAAATAAAGAGGGAATGTATGAGAGTATAGTTATACCAACGCTCTTATATGGGTGTGAAGCATGGGTGATGAATGTTGCAACGAGGAGAAGGCTGGAGGCAGTGGAGATGTCATGTCTGAGGTCAATGTGTGGTGTGAATATAATGCAGAGAATTCGGAGTTTGGAAATTAGGAGGAGGTGCGGATTACCAAAACGATTGTCCAGAGAGCTGAGGAGGGGTTGTTGAGGTGGTTTGGACATGTAGAGAGAATGGAACGAGACAGAGTGACTTCGAGAGTGTATAAATCTGTAGTGGAGGGAAGGCGGGTAGGGGTCGGCCTAGGAAAGGTTGGAGGGAGGGGTAAAGGAAGTTTTGTGTGCGAGGGGCTTGGACTTCCAGCAAGCATGTGTGAGCGTATTTGATAGGAGTGAATGGAGGCATATGGTTTTAATACTTGACGTGCTGTTGGAGTGTGAGCAAAGTAACATTTATGAAGGATTCAGGGGAAACCGGCAGGCCGGACTTGAGTTCTGGAGATGGGAAGTACAGTGCCGGCACTCTGAAGGAGGGGTGTTAATGTTGCAGTTTTATAACTGTAGTGTAAAGCACCCTTCTGGCAAGACAGTGATGGAGTGAATGATGATGAAAGTTTTTCTTTTTCGGGCCACCCTGCCTTGGTGAGAATCGGCCGATGTGTTAATAAAAAAAAAAAAAAAAAAAAATATATATATATATATATATATATATATATATATATATATATATATATAACAAGCACCTGTGTCCGTAAATGCACCTGTGTCCGTAACTGCACCTGTGTCTGTAACTGCACCTGTGTCTGTAACTGCACCTGTGTCTGTAACTGCACCTGTGTCTGTAACTGCACCTGCGTCTGTAACTGCACCTGTGTCTGTAACTGCACCTGTGTCTGTAACTGCACCTGTGCCTGTAACTGCACCTGTGTCTGTAACTGCACCTGTGCCTGTAACTGCACCTGTGTCCGTAAATGCACATGTGTCAGTAACTTTACTTGTGTTCGTAACCGTACCTGTGACGGTAACCGTACCCGCAAAGTAGTAGTAATAGTTGTAGCTGTGTCAGTAGTTGTAGCTGTTTCAGTAGTAGTAGTAGTAGCAGTTGCTAGTTTTAGTAGTAGCAACTACAGTAGTAGTACTAGAAGCAGCAGTACTAGTACTAGAAGCAACAGTAGTAGTAGCAGCAGCAGCAACAACAGTAGAAACAACAATACTAGTAGTAACAGTAGTCGTAGTAGTAGCAGGAATAGTAGTAGTAGTAGCAGGAATAGTAGTAGTAGTAGCAGGAATAGTAGTAGTAGTAGCAGGAATAGTAGTAGTAGCAGCAGGAATAGTAGTAGTAGTAGCAGGAATAGTAGTAGTAGTAGCAGGAATAGTAGTAGTAGCAGCAGGAATAGTAGTAGTAGCAGCAGTGAAAGTAGTAGTAGCAGCAGGAATAGTAGTAGTAGCAGCAGGAACAGTAGCAGTAGCTAGCAGAATAGCAGCAGCTAGCAGGAATAGTAGTAGTAGTAGCAGGAATAGTAGTAGTAGCAGCAGGAATAGTAGTAGTAGTAGCAGGAATAGTAGTAGTAGTAGCAGGAATAGTAGTAGTAGCAGCAGCAACAAAAACAGTAGTAGAACAGTAATAATAGTAGTAGTAGCAACAATAGTAGGTGGAACAGTAGTAGAAGTAGCAACAGTAATAGAAACAACAGTAATAATAGTAGCAACAGCAGAAGAAAACAGTAGTAGTAGTAGTAGCAACAGCAGTAGAAACAACAGTAGTAGTAGTAGTAGCAACAGCAGTAGAAACAGTAGTAGTAGTAACAACAGTAGAAACAATAGTAGTAGTAACAACAGTAGAAACAATAGTAGTAGTAACAACAGTAGAAACAATAGTAGTAGTAACAACAGTAGAAACAATAGTAGTAGTAACAACAGTAGAAACAACAGTAGTAGTAGTAGTAGCAACAGCAGTAGAAACAACAGTAGTAGTAGAAACAACAGTAGTAGTAGTAGAAACAACAGTAGTAGTAGTAGAAACAACAGTAGTAGTAGTAGTAGTAGTAGAAACAACAGTAGTAGTAGTAGTATAGTAGAAACAACAGTAGTAGTAGTAGTAGAAACAACAGTAGTAGTAGTAGTAGTAGTAGTAGAAACAACAGTAGTAGTAGTAGTAGTAATAACAGTAGTAGTAGAAACAACAGTAGTAGTAGTAGTAGTAGCAACAGCAACAGCAGCAGTAGAAACAACAGTAGTAGTAGTAGTAACAACAGTAGTAGTGGGAATAAAAGAAACAGTATTTGTTATAACAATAGTAATTGCAGTAGAAGGTGAAGTAATGACATCCTGAGGGGACGAATAGGCTACCATTATTGTTGACAGCAGGAGTTAGCGTCAATCTGGATACTTACAACGGTAAACATCAGAATTCACCTTGATTGTGGCTCTCCACCATGCAAAAAACCTACGTAGTTTTCCCTGAAGTGAACAGCTTTTAGCGAGGGTTGAAGTGTAATCTGGGCGTGTGTGCCTGTTGTGTGTGTGTTTTATTGTTTTGTGTGTTGGGTGTTGTGTGTTGGGTGTTGTGTGTTGGGTGTTGGGTGTTGTGTGTTGGGTGTTGTTTGTGTGTATGTGTGTTATTCACCTATATGTGGTTGCAGAGGGAGGGAGGGAGGGAGAGAGAGAGAGAGAGAGAGAGAGAGAGAGAGAGAGAGAGAGAGAGAGAGAGAGAGAGAGAGAGAGAAAAGAGAGAAATTCTGCTTTAAAATGAAACAGTCATGGTATGATTCTGTTTTGCAACTCGAATAAGTAAATATCAAACTTAACTGCTGCAGGAGAACCTGCCTTCGACTCCCCGCATGCAAATTTAGACGAGAACCCACACAGGAATAAGTAACAGATTTGAGTCTCTGGTAAGAAATCTATGTGTATAATACAAGCCATCAACCACAGTCGAGTCACCATCATGAAGCAGTGAGCACACAGGTTTACATAGGAAAGATAGACAGCAGAGGACTTGCAAGTCCAGACCGAGGCTGTCTGCTGAGAACAACTAAAAATCATTGTGATTTAATCCTTCATTTTATCTAATTACGTGGGTATAAAAATTCAAGAAAGTATATCCATTTAGGCATTAAGGAAATACGTTTCCAGGGAATATTACACTTAAGGAGGTAACAATAGGAAATTTGCCTCTGAGAAGGAGAGAATATGGGCCGCAATACGTGACTCATTTATATAAGTGACGGACTGCAAGAGAAAAAAAAAAACTCCTTATTTTCCATCATATGAGAGGCAATAGCGCGTTTATTCAAGAATATGTATATAATTTGGGTGCTTGTTGTGCCTCGAATGAGCTAGTAACGATGGCCGCTCATCCACAGCCAAAGGTTGTAAACAGATAGGACAGGAAGCTGTGATGTCTCGCGTTTTTTCGAGCTGTGTTTAGTACCTTTGTTTTACCCCTACAATCTGACTTTGTCATTTCAGTCTCGCTCTTCCATGACTGAAGTAATAGTAGTAGTATATTAGTAGTAGTAGTAGTATTAGTAGTAGTAGTAGTAGTATTAGTAGTAGTAGTGTAATATTTATAGAGCACTACGACCGTGTAGGTCCCTCAGCGCTCGTACTAATAAAAATAATAATAATATACAATTCACACACAATAAAAACAATGATGGAGGCAAATGGTATAAATACCAACACGATGAAAAGGGGATACAAATGCAGTACATTGCAATCCTTTGTTGACAACGTTTCGGCCACACACTGGGCTTTATAAAGTCACTTGATAAAGCTTTGACATCGAAACTGCATTTGTGTATTTATCGAAAACAAAATTAACAAACAGTAAAAGCTCAATGCTGACTGTCAATCATATCTAACTCTTCAATGTTGACTGTCAATCATATCTAACTCTTCAATGCTGACTGTCAATCATATCTAACTCTTCAATGCTGACTGTCAATCATATCTAACTCTTCAATGCTGACTGTCAATCATATCTAACTCTTCAATGCTGACTATAAATCATATCTAACTCTTCAATGTTGACTGTCAATCATATCTAACTTTTCAATGCTGACTATCAATCATATCTAACTCTTCAATGCTGACTGTCAATCATATCTAACTCTTCAATGCTGACTATCAATCATATCTAACTCTTCAATGCTGTCAATCATATCTAACTCTTCAATGCTGACTGTCAGTCATATCTAACTCTTCAATGCTGACTGTCAATCATATGTAACTCTTCAATGCTGACTGTCAATCATATCTAACTCTTCAATGCTGACTGTCAGTCATTTCTGTCAATCTCGTCATT
This sequence comes from Cherax destructor, assembly GCA_009830355.1. Classification (NCBI taxonomy): domain Eukaryota; kingdom Metazoa; phylum Arthropoda; class Malacostraca; order Decapoda; family Parastacidae; genus Cherax; species Cherax destructor. Next base: position 320,674 of record WNWK01000068.1, on the reverse strand, counting down.
ATAACTGTATTATTTCTGTCTGATTCTGCTTTAACATCGGCCAGTCATTTCTGTCTCTCTTCTGTGCTCCTAGATAAACAGCTGTTGCTTAGAGCCAAACAGCTGTTGCTTAGAGCCAAACAGCTGTTGATTAGAGCCAAACAGCTGTTGCTTAGACAAACAGCTGTTGCTTAGAGCCAAACAGCTGTTGCTTAGAGCCAAACAGCTGTTGCTTAGAGCCAAACAGCTGTTGCTTAGAGCCAAACAGCTGTTGCTTAGAGCCAAACAGCTGTTGCTTAGAGCCAAACAGCTGTTGCTTAGAGCCAAACAGCTGTTGCTTAGAGCCAAACAGCTGTTGATTAGAGCCAAACAGCTGTTGATTAGAGCCAAACAGCTGTTGATTAGAGCAAATTCCTATAAACACCAGCATGTGTACATCGTCACAGAATATCTGAAAAAATGTTTCTACTCTCTCGTAAGTTAGTTGGATGTAAACATCTGTTAACTGCCCATGGGTCATTAAGACCCAGATTCACCTGAGTACAAGCAGAAACAATCCATAACACAATCCATAACAGAGGAACTGAAGTGAACTCTCAGTGTACGTATATATATATCGTGTCGAATAGGCCAAACTGTCGAGTTTGGCCTATTCAGCAAGGGTATTTTCTGCCGAATATGCAAAGTGAAATTTTTGGCCATAAATCTGAGAAAATCAGTCTTAACATAACGAGAAAAATATATGTAATTTATTTTATGACATGTTAAATAAATTTCAACTTACCAGTGATATATATTGCAGAATTTACCTAAACGAAGATAAAGGTAGGTTAAGTTAAATTAGGTTAGGTTTCTAAGTTAGTTTTGGTGCAAAAATATTTATCATCAATGAAAAAAATATATATTATCAATGGGTAAAAAAAAATGTTTTGGAAAAGTCCATTTTTTAAGGAAGTTCCGCCTATTGTGCACGACATATATACAGTTTCTCTTATATACAGATCCGCTGTGCTCCAATAGCCTAACTGGCCACACACACTGTGCCGCAATTAGCGGACGGAGGTTCAAGCCTCCACTATTACTAGCGTTGAATGATCCACATGGGTTTATCTCTTTTCATAAGAAAATCTCGCCATCTCTACATAGACAAATTGGTAGCGCTGTCAACCCCGCTGCCTCACAGGAATGATGATCGTATATAAGGGACAGGAATAAAGAGTTCGGACAGTACAACGCTTGGAGAATGGGAGGTAATCAGATTTGATCCGAGGAATTAAAGAATAGCTTCAATTCTTTGGATCAAGAGCCTTTCATAAACATAGAGACATCCTCCTTGAAATCTCGCATCACATTACATATCACAGGAACACCTAGATGACTAAGACACATGAAAAACACCTAGGTATGCTTACTGGATACAAACTGAAGAAGCCTGCTGAGCAGGCGGTATGTTTCAACAACAAAGATAACCATGTATCTTATTATTCAGCAACTTGTCGGTAATACCATTAAAAACATGAAAGAAAAATCAATTACAGACAATTATCGTAAACAACTGATATTATCAGATTGAAGCATAAGTATTATCAACGCCTGGCAGAGTAAACCATAAGGCTGTCTCACCTCTGTAAGGACCTAACTGCCAAGAAACACTACGCTGGCTAATTAAAAAAAAAGCAGATTATAACTCTGGTTTAATATATTTCCTGCGACGGAGTCGCTGTTTTCAGAATTTCTGTAAAAAGCAAAGGACTTGACCGTGAACTGCAGTATTTTTTTCGTCTCTGTGTATTTGCACCGGAAAGCTTTAAAAAAATAAATTAATTTACTGGTTTAATTGTAAATATTTCCACTGTTCTTTCAGTGTTACCTAATAATTTATATTCTCATCTTGAAAGGCGTCTGTGAGATGCTGTCAAGATGAAATCTGTTCAGTTGTTTCTCTAGCTGCACTGTTCTTGCAAGACGAATATACAATACGAGAAAGACTTGCTACTGAGTTCGTACGTAAAGACAAAATGCAATTAATGTAAAACTGAGGACCTAAAGGGGCGCTTTTTAAATCCTGTCTTCGATTATCACTCCTACTGGAGAAACTAGATTTTTTCTGCCTTTAAAAATACATAAATAACCCGCACATAGGAGAAGAGAGAAGCTTATGACGACGTTTCGGTCGATCTTGGACCATTTACAAGTCACAAATGGTCCATGTCGGACCGAAAAGTCGTCATAATCTTCTCTCTCTATGTGCGGGTTGTTTGCGCTTTGTACCAGTCACGGTATTATGTCCCTTTGTTCTTTATCTTTAAAAATTATAAATCTTAAGGACGCTCAGTAGAAATCTCTCTAAAACATCAGAGATGACCTTCGTACGGCTCTGCTGCTGCTGGGTCAGCCATTAAGAAGGTGAAAGCACTTGGCGTCAACCTGTGTTTATGGAACTGACTTCGCGTCCTTGTTTACTTTAGCAATGGAATATATGACGTGGGAGAGAGAGAGAGAGAGAGAGAGAGAGAGAGAGAGACTAACACAACAAGGTATTTTATACGAAAAACGCGTGTGCTGTGCTGTATGGTACCTCGTACCATTGTCTGCCCAGCTATGGTAGGAGTAACTATACTAGAGGGGAGAAGAGGGAGGGAGGTTATGGTAGGGTATATGGTGACGGAGGAATATGGAGGGAAGACAGATTTTCCGCAAGGTAATACTGCAGGGAGTAATGTAATGATAGAATTTTAAGAGTGGAGGAGGTATGGAAGACCGACAGAGCTACCTCTCTCTCTCTCACAGACACAAGAGGAATCCCAGGGTTCCGTGGAACACAGTTTGAAACCCTCTCTGCTTTTGAATGTTAGTATCCCCACACTCTCTCTATTTAAGCTGGATGACACGCAACAGAGCGTGGGTATCCCACGCTCGCTGTTTTAAAGATATATGGGATGCTGGGAGCGAGTCTTTAGAGCTAATCTCAACGCCATCTGTCAGCCGTGATCGCGCGCGTCGAAAACACACACAAGAGCGACGCAGAGACAACGGGAAACACTGTTATTTGTTGGTTCAAACGGCACTTAACCCGTGACGGAGCTCTTCAGGTGGTTATACCCGCATTAGCAGAGTAATTTGTGAGTATTACAGCCAATTGTTCGGCAGGGGAGAGTCGCTCCTGCCTTGCCTGCCTACTGTCGCAACAAAAAATGGACAGCAACATGCTCTCTGTTGGCTGACTGGTTGATTGAATGACTGGTTGCTTGGCTGACTTGTTGGCTAAATGGGTGGCTGGTTTACTGTACTTACCCATTTGTATTCACCTATTTGCGGTTGCAGTGGTCAACTCTCGGCTCCTGGTACTGCTTCTCGGGTGGCAGCTACTGGGTTCACTCTCTCCCTGTTGCCTGAGCCCTATCATGCCTATTCTTAACACTATGTAAATATCCTGTCTCTACTTCAACCCCCCTCAGGCTAGGGAAACATTTTATAAGATCCCTGTGACACACCTGTGCTTTTAACTGCCAGCTGTGACCTCTTAGTAATTTTTAGGTCGTAATCATGTCATCCCTGTTTCTTCTGCCTTTTAATGTCGTCAGGTTTAGCTCCTCTGGCTTCTCGTCAAAGTTTAAATTAATTTCAGCTCTGGGACTAGTCTCGTTGAAAACCTTTATACTTTCTCCAGCGTCTGTGAATGCTTTATCAGATGCGGGTTACATACTGGCGGTAGGTGGATGGGTTCCTGTTTTGCTGACTGGCTTGATATATGGCTTATTGGTTGCATAGATGGCTTTCTTTCACTTGCTATTCCAGGTGAATGCAGCGCTGTATGACCCCAGTGGTTTAGCGCTTCTATTTGATTATAATAATAATATTCCAGGTGTGGATACCGATTCATTTGTTACGTGTGTTTAATGCTGTACACATCGTAAGTGCTGGATGATGTACACACATCCTTGATGTACATATTACATGTCTGTACACATGACATACTTGTACACATGACATGCTTGATGTACACATGGCAAGTGCTTGATTTACACATGACACGTGCTTTGTGTACATATGACACGTCCTGGATGATGTACACCTGACACGTTCTTGACGATGTACAATTGAAACGTGCTTGATGTACACGTGACACGTGCTGGATGATGTACGCAGGACACGTGCTTGTACACCTGACGGGTACTTCCAGCACGTGTCATGGAATCACCAAATAAAATCATCACTCACACTCTAGCGGTCTTGTCACTCCAACATCACGTCAAATCCTGCATGCTGACACGTTTCCCTTAACTACCTAAACCTTTACGTAGGCGATGAGTGCCCAAGATTCAGGTTACAATACGGTCCTCTGGAACAATTCACAATTATTTTTTCGAGAGAACACTATAATCGACGTTTCGGTCCGTTCTCCACCTTTATCAAGCATCATTTGAGCTCAACAGTAATTTGATAATAGTCGAAGGCTGTTGTTTGGGGTTGTTTAAAAGGTACAGATCTCGCCATTATTTAGGAATCGTTTATTGTTGTTATTGTTGCTGATGCAACAATAACAACAATAAACTTTAAAACACCACAACAAACACACTGCCACACACTTAAAGACAAAAACACACACAAATATTCGGTTTACCTTGATAAACAAACACAAAGTAGAGCTTTCTCAATTCACGAAAAAGCTGTACCGAGAGAAACAGTCTAAATAAAGACTCGCTCTGAGTACTTGTATCTACACAAATGTCGACGTTACGGTCATCAAACCGATCAAGTTTCTACATCTCAGTATCCTTTTCATACGAGTCTTCCAACTCTTCCTGGGATGTCCCTTACTCTTTCCACCAACCTCAAATTTTTTACACCCTCTTAACCATCCCATTTTTCTCCTTCCTCCCTAAATAATCATGAAAATACCGCCACTTCCTATTATGCTATACTAGCAAATTCAGATTTAAAAGACACGTAAACAATGGAATATATTTACCAGAAAACCTTTTCAATGTATTCTAGTAAATATAATCTAGTGTTTTTTTAAATCACTTGTTGGTAATAGTTACCAAGATTTATATCAAATTTCAAATTATCCTTCAAAATACATCGAGGGCAAAATTCTGACTTGTTTATACATCATATCAGACCAAAATTAGAACACATGGCTGTGATATGGCGTCCATGTTTTGATATTCCCTAATTGCTAAAATATAGTACAAATGTATGCAAGAAAACTGATTCCAGAGGTAAATGTGAACTAGGAACTGCTGCTGATGACACTGGAAGTGACAGAGAGGAGACATGAGCTGTCAGCCATATTTATAGGAAGATATGAGAAAAAAGGATGAGGAAGACGTCTTGGTAGCATAGGCAGACCCAAAGAGAAGTCAAAACTACAACAAAAATACAGAAAATACACTCGAAAATATTTGTTCATAAATTGATTGAATGATAGCTGAAATGGGATTAAAATATAGTAATGTGCTACACTGCTGGAAACTTTAACCACATGCACTTTATATTTGTTATACTATACGGGATCTGGGAGTGGACATGACGCCCAGTTTGTCTACAAAAGCAGTTGTGAAGAAAAACTGATAAATTTACGGGCAGCTTTCAGGAACATCAGAAGGGAAATATTCATTATCTTATACACGGTGTATGTCAGACCCATCTTGAAGTATGCAACGCCAGTATGGAATCCACATCCGTTAAAGTATGTAAAATTGGAAAAATGCCAAAGCTTTGCAGTAAAACTAGTTCCAGTGGTGAGGGGTATGAACTATGAAAGGCTAGAGCTCAACCCCTGATGATATTAAAAAGTGAGAAGGACCAGAACTGACATGATTACGACGTACAAGAATTGACAGGGTAGACAGGGTGAGGCTGTTTGAGAGGCTGGTCTTGTTAAGTATACGAGGTCACAGTTGGAAGTTAAAAGCACAGATGATTCACAGGGATTGAAACGATCTAGACGGCAATGTGGTAGAGCTGGCAGAATCTATGAATAGCTTTAAGAATAGGTATGAAAGGCCCACACAGCCAGGAGAGAGGGGAGTCCAGGAACCACAATTAGGTGAGTACGCACACAAACAAACACACACACAATCAACAACAGTCTGGAGAGTGAATCCATACATAGCTTTAAGAAGAGGTACAATAAAGTTCTTGGAGCCGGGAGAGAGTAGACCAATAGCGACCAGCTAAGAAACTGGGCCCTACCACCATAATTAGGTGAGTACACACATAAAGAGGCGGGGCCAAGAGCTATGAATCGACCCCTGCAACCACAATTAGGTGAGTATACACACACACAAACACACACAATAAAAATGTTCACGCAGCATCCGCAGATTTTATCCCCAGGAGCCTCTGTATCCCTCCCCAGTCTGACCGCTCGCGAGGTTATAGTAGTTGGTAAAGCTAGCACTCAAGGGTTAGAGAGGGAGGTCAAGTTACTTCTTAGGATAAAAGGTGGAGTGAAGTAAATTTAGCCCTTAGGGTTTGAGTTGTTCTTAAAGGTAACAACCTCGAATTAGAGGTGAAGTTATCACTCAAGGATTAGAGGTGAAGCTATCACTCAAAGGATTAGAGGTGAAGCTATCACTCAAGGATTAGAGAAAGAAAATAATTGCTTACTTGGGTAGATGAGAAGGAAGATAAAGTATTAAGTGGTAGATGCTTACAAATAACTGATAACGAAATATTTTGATTGCTTGTACGATGTGACTGTGATAACGAGATCACTGTTGAAGACTATATCCAAAGTAATCTTGATATCCAGGACAGTAATTTAGCCTATAGACAGAGTCATCTTTATGACCAAGACTTTTGTTTTAGGCCTAGCCAGTGTATTCTTGATAATAAGATCTGTAATTTAGCCTTATAGACAGTGTGATTATTATTGTCATTGTTATAATTTAGCCTATTGCAAGTGTTGTTTTGATAACAAGGTCTGTGTTTTAGTCTATAGTCACTGCTATCTTGATCCACACGCCAGTGATTGTCTATTAGCTGTTTGATCTTGTTAATCAAGTCTCTATTTTAAGCCTATAACCAGAGTAATCTTGGTGAACAGATCTGTGTCTTTGTTTATAGACAGTGTGATCTGGACGACCAGGAGGTCAGTGTTGCAACTCAGTGGACAAGTGACATCTTTCCCTCCGTCGTCTATGAGTCTATGCAATACGACACTCATGTGTTGAGAAAACGCGCAGGTGCAAAGGAAGATTATCTTGACTTTTCGCCCTGTGTAGAGCTTCATGAAGTCACTATCAAGCCAAGTCACTGACATAAAAGAGCGCTACACAAAGCGAAACGTTCCCACAATAAAAACTTGTTCTACAGCTCTCTCTTTTCTCCACTTCAGTAATCAGCACGCCTCTCTATCCAACTTACGAAGCATGTGTCATTTAGCTAATTCTTTTCCATCCCAGCTGCCACTGAGGGAGGAGAGGGAGTCTCAGACACCACCTGGCCACAGCTCTCATCAGTGGTACACAGCTTGCCAGGACGAAAGATGTAGCTTTTCATGTTGTAATGGTGTGTGTGTACCTCCTGATGGCTTCCCGCAGGCACAGTGAACATTGCAGAGAGCTGAATAGTCTTCCAGCACGCAAGGGCGTGGTTCATGACTTATGAATAAATATATATATATATATGACCTCTTACTGAAACACTTTTCGGGGAAACTCAAGAATGTACATGTGATGATGCTTATGTACTAAAAATATGTCACGTAACCTCGAATGTACACATCGTTCAAATGTTCATGAGGAAATCAAAGAACCTCCAGCGACACAACACGAAAATAGTGTTCAGCTTTGATGTTGGTTCACGTTTTGAGAAATCCATTGTTGTCAGTATTCTCAGTTTCTTATTTATGGGGAAGCACTGAACGTGAGGTCGTTCAGCGCTGGGAACGGAAAAAAACAATTAAATATTGTCACGAGAAGGAGATGCTGGCTCTAAATTTCTTGGTTAAAGATGCCCTCGCCAGCATTAAAGACACCCGCTTCGAAGGGTCAATTTTCAGTCAACAAACTTTTGCAATGCTAGAATTAATGCCCCTCACAATGTAATATATTTCTACCAGTGTGTTTTCATGCAATGATGAATTATTTGAACTGAAGTAGTGAAGTATATGCAGCTTACTTCCCGTGGTCATGTCTAGGTTCAAAATGGAATACTCTTCACGAAATATATTACCAATAATCCAGTCTGAGGATGTAGTATATTTTCTCCCTTGTAAGAGGACTGGGGACCCTGCTTGGAAAATTTAAGTGGTCTTAATTCTTGCTGTAAATTTTATAGTAGTGTGTCATAGGGTAGGTCACCCTTGCTGGATATACAGTGTTCGTACCCCAAGGGAATCCAGTCATTAGAATTCACAGTTTGTCATTAGCCTACATATCATTAAGATAAGTTTAATATCGTGTTTGTGTTGAATGTACACCCAGAGTGTATGCCATTCCGGCACCTCTAGAGGCACTCCTACTGCCTCGCGCCACCAGCGATACTTGTATGTTATCGCGCCGACAGTGATAATGCTACGATCTTGAGCTTCGAGCGATATCCTATGCTCTCGTGCTACCAGCTACAATTCTACTGTTCCGCACTACCAGCGATATCGCAAGCTCTCGCGCCACCAGCAATAATCCTACAATTATCCTACGATAATTGTAGGATTATTGTAGGATTATCCTACGATAATTGTACTCTTTTTAAACGCTTCATTCTTAATTTTTGCCGTCTCGTTGTCAGACGTATCACTTCCGTATAAATATATATACTATTTTTAATCGCCGTTTAACATGCGCTTTAATAGTTCCGTGTATGCACATTCAAGACATTCAATAAATATTTTTTCAGTAAACGAATTGACTGTATATGTGTGTCTCATTTCCACAATCCTTCGGTAGTAACATACCTGTACCTCATTTAACTTTAACTTAGCTTCGAATACAAAAAAACATACATGTATTCGTAAGCTTACAGGAAATTAACGTTGATGCCTTCGTAACGGTGTATTAAACTGAAGAATACTACTGTGTAGGCGAAACGTTTCAGCGATAAAGATACCCAGTTGTCGCACATGTGTCTTAATCACCGACCTGTCGGTATTTGAATACCATTTTCAACAAAAACAGTAAATGTTTACTTTAGTCTACCCTCCCGTCTGCGCCCCCTCCCCACCATCATATATTTTGGGATATAAAAATAACAGACATTCGTAGATTACCTCATTGCCAGCCATCATAGTGTTGAACTTCAATTTGCAGATGAAAGGGGGAGGGGAAAAAACCCATAATAATCACTCATTTCTCTGTCACTCTGACAACTAAAGCGTCGTCTCTAAGTGAGGAAAAAGGGTATAACTGTGTGAACGCTGGCTGAGGGGACACACCTTACCCCACCAGAGTGAAACTCGACTGTCAATCTGTGTGTTTTCGTTAACAGGTTTCAGAGTAACCTATCTTTATTTTCTTACGTGAGTCCCAAGTCACTTTATTTACTCTTTCCCCGTAAACTTACAAATGTCATTTTTTCTTTTTAAGGTAGATTAGATTATGTTAGGAGGAGGTTACGACGACGTTTCGGTCAGACCTGGACCATTTACAGTGTGACTTTGTAAATGGTCCAATTCGGACCGAAACGTCGTCGTAAACCTTTGTTATTTGTGTATTATTCCAGTCACGGTATTGTGCATTTTTGTTTTTCAGGTTAGGTTATATTAGGTTATGCTAGGTTGTGTTAAGTTAGGTTAGGTTAAGTTTAAGAAAGGGTAGGTTATAATAGGACAGGTTGTTAGGCTAAGTTAGGTTGTATAAACCTGTGAAAAACGTATATTTAATCACAAACAAGCAATTTAAAAAAAAAAAACATGATTCGTCTGAAAACGAGAATGGTCTGCAGCGCGGGTGCCATGATGCCAACTTGCCTGAAGTCACACTGGCGTTGCCAGGGTGGAGGTCACTAACAACCTGACGGGTCACAAACAGCCGCCTCCTGACAGTCTCTGCTTCCTTGTCGGATTTCACAAAATCGAACCTAATAACGTTACATTCCACCACTCCTTACGCTAAATCACCCACGCGAATTTAGCGCTTCACGAAATGGACTGCAGCTGCAAAAGACTATAAACCTCAGAGAGAAAGTTATAAGGAACCAGTCTGGACTGTTAGACTAACTTAACCTGTTATTCACACTTCATATATTGTTTTACTCTAAGCTGCTGTAATTCACTTTCTATAGCTGAGAAACTGTTTTTGCTCTGTATCTATTCTCAGTTAAGATTGGCTGATAAATGTGCTTGAAGCCTGTCGACTGCTGGAGGGTCATTAAAGTTGTACAGTGGACCCTCGGAAATCGAACACTCCCAACTCGCCCTTTTATATAAGTTTATTATTGTAAGTGCTTTTATAGGTGTATTTTTTTGGGGGTCTGAAACGAACTAATCTAATTTCCATCATTCCTTATGAGAATAAATTCGAAGAATGTTCGATTTCCGGGGGTCCACTGTATGTCACATGTTCACCACTAATTAAATATACATCTGTTTTAGAGATTAAAGTAAATTTTCAGTATATATATACACTAAGTAACATATACCTCTCGGTGTATATAACCTTCGTTAATTTCTTAACGCTTCCTGTAAAATTATGAATAATATATTGTAAATTTTAATCCATGTTAGGTAAGGTTACATAAAATTATATAAAAAAAATGAACTACAAATAAGCAAATTTAAGAATAACTATCGCAGTGCGTAGGACAACAAGATGGCCGAAGACAGTCAGGAAATGTTCCGGTCTGAGACCAGGCCTCATACGAGACTTAGTCTCAGACCGGGCCGCGGGGGCGTTGATCCCGAAACCCTCTCCAGGTAAACTTCAGGGTGCGAGAGTGAGTTGAGTGGCTGAAGTGCGATACAATAATTATACTCATGGGAAAGGATAAAACCCCGTAAGGGTCATACAGCGGCTGGGAAATGGGAGGTAATCAGTGTTGATCATCCGTAACGAGGTAGTCTCTTTGAGGGACGACTCGTCCATAGTCGTGGCCAGCTGCCAGAAAAGGAATCTTCTTTCTACACGAAAAAAAAAAAATCTAGGGTGAAGATTTCAAGAATTATTATTATTATTACATTCAGGAAAAAGTGCTAAACGCGTAGGGGTCACACAGCGCCTGGAGAATGGGAAACACTGAGGTTTAATCAAAGGAAGTGAAATACAAAGCCAATTCCTTGGATTGACAGCCCTTCACAAGCATCAAGGAACAGCCCTTGAGAGACACCTTCAAGGAAGAATTCCACTTCTAACTTCTCCATAAAAGGTAGCACCATATGTTTTGTTCGTGTTATTATTTTAAGACTTTTCCTTTGAGGCTGAGGATCGTACGTGGACAAACGTATGGGAAAGAATGACGGATTTAGCTCAAGCTATGCTCAACCGTGACCCAAGTTGACCAGAGACCAGCCAGGAGCACAGCTTCAAAGAATCTGTGTTACATCAGTCAGCCATAACATTTGGCTTCCAAAACACTACTTTCCTGGAGTTTTGAACTGATGCGAATTAGTTTTACTTGGCGTGATAGCTTTCACCTTTGTTGGTTTAGCCTTACATACTTTTGTGTATTTATTATTCCTTCTTCACTGCGAAGAGGGCCAAGAGTTCTCTCAGCTCTTCAAGGCTCACAACTTTTTAGAGATAATCGAGATTTTCTACATCATTTGACTGAGCACAAACAATGGGTTTCCAGCCCTGTCATTCCCTGTGTTCAAAGTTAATCGTTTCAACATAGATCTATAAAACAAAATAAATTTCCCAAATACCGCGAAACGTAAGACTCAGGAAAATTTCACAATAGTGGATCAGTGATGCATTTTTCAAACAACTTTGGTATATCCTGCCACCCTCTTCAGTTCATATTTTTATTCTGAGACTTTTAATATCATCCATCAGGAAAAAAATCTCCTGACGCAGATCTTGCTAACATGATGACCCATTCAGTGATGCTGGTCCCGCTGTCGTGCTGTACACGCATGCCAGAGTGATATTCGTTGACTGTATGGCAGACCACTGAATGAAAGTAGAAAAAAAATGGCATTATGTAGGCTGATAGGCCACTGAGGAGTCACTGGCAGGCTGCTGATGAGTCATTGGCAGGCCGCTGGACACGACTCCGGTCATGGCCCCGTCCGAGAGACGCCGTGGTAAACACCAGGTCACGTTTTAATTTTTCCTCTTTATCATAAAGTTTTCGTGGCTGAATTCGTACACAGGATGTCCCAAAAGTTTGGAACCACAGAACATAGGCAATAATAAAGGCCAATTCACAGAACGTGTTCAGCTGTCCTCCATTATTACTAATAAACAAAGGAGACGATATCAACTCAACATGTTCACGGGGAATGGTATTAGGATTAACGATATTACAGGCGTCGATGATGAGCTTGCTAAGGTTATATACAATAATCAGCTGCCATCCCAACAGATAAAATTATTTTTGGTGTAGCATCAAGAAATTATCACTGACAACCTAACTATTGATGCACCCACCAGCACACTTCACACACTTTTCCTCATCTTGATCAAGTTTTTTAGCTTTAGCAACCGTTGTTGCAGCACCAGTACTTGTACGTGCAACTGTGTCATATGTGGTGCCGAATAGGTAAAACTGGTCAATTATCAAGAACTCATTAAGTCCTTTTCCAAAATTGTATTTTATACGTTTGAAGATATAGTTTTTTTCATTTATGTTAATGTAAAAATTAGTAATTTTGTACCAAAAGAACCTTAGAAAATTTACCTAACCTTATTATAACAAGCGCAAATTAATTTAGCCTAATCCAGCTAAATATATTTTAGATAAGTTTACAATAATTTAATAATAAACAAACACAATGAAATTTTTTTTTTCGTTAGGTTCAGAATGATTTTTGAGATATTATTGCATACACAAATTTTCGCTTGCACTATTCGGCAAGAAGTGCGTTGCTATTTAGGCCAAAATAGCAAGTTTTACTTATTCGGCATGCGGTCGACACCATGTCTAGCCCTTCTAGGGCAGGGTAGGTGCCAAGGCTGGAGCTTGCTACCATCTGCGGCTCGCAAGCCTGCCCTTCCTGTCAGCCTCCTTGGGGCGGGGAAGGTGGCAGACCAGAGTGGCCTAGCATCTATCTACCTACCTGCCTCGTGCTTGTGGGCGAATATGGCTAGGCCTGGGACCAGTTGGTCCCACCGCTGAGGGGTACCCCCTCTCATGGGAGACTTAGGTCTCTGCTACTCCCACGCCAGGGAGCCGGAGCCGGGTCGCCATCTGGTAAAGACCCGGGCCGGGAGAATTCCCGGTGAATCAACACCTCCTCCTCCTTATTCGGCATGACATGTATAATATATACACAGTAAGTATATTTGGGTACGTGTGTGTGTTTTGTACTCACCTAGTTGTGGTTGCAGAAGTCGTGTCACAGCTCCTGGACCCCTCCTCTTTTTCTGTTTTGTTTTTTTTGTGTTTGTATGTGTGTTTGTAAACATGTAGAAATGACCGAGATAGAGAGAGGAAGAGATGACAGACTCAGTGTGGTAAAACTATGGTAGAGAAAAATGTATATTTGGCTATGGTAGAAACACAGCGAGGCGTGAGAGACAGAGAGATAAGACTGAGTAAGAGATGGGGAAATACGATCCTGAGAAACGGGGAGACAAAATTGTGAATAAAAGACAAGAAGTTGAGACATGCTAAAGAACAACAGAGAGGAAGATACAAATATGAATCAGAGAAAAAGGGAAATGCGACAGTGAGAGAGGTATATTAAGAGCGTGGAGGAGACGGGGTCTCTGATGACTCGTAGACTTGAGGAAACTTTTGAAACATAGAAAGCGGGAGCCCCAGGCTCTGCTCTGGGCTGCAGGCCAGACTCATGCAAACCTGCTCCAGGCAACACCTCGTTTTCTCATGTCCCTCATTTTCGCAAATCATGGCAGAATATATATATATATATATATAATTGTGTGTGTGTGTGTGTGTGTGTGTGTGTGTGTGTGTGTGTGTGTGTGTGTGTGTGTGTGTGTGTGTGTGTGTGTGTGTGTTGTGTGTGTAAGTGAAAAAATTGTAAAATATTTGTAGATTTTTTAAATGAAAAATATTTATTATAAACTAAGAATTTAATATTTAATTTAGGGATCAATTATAATTATTTTAATTATGAGAGAGCGCTAAACCCATAGGATTATATAGCGCCTGTGGGGAGATGGAAGGCATTCAGGATTAATTCAGGGAACTGGAGCACAGATCCAATTCCCTAGATCAAGAGCCCCTCACCAGCGTCAAGTAACCTCCCTTGAGGGGATTTAGGGATCAAACTATCATTGGGATCAAACTATCAAGTTTAGTCCGGGATAGAGTGGATCCCTCCAATGTTGGCATGCCTTCACACATGGGGGCCAGGAGCTACGACTCGGCCCCCTGCAACCACAAGCTAATGAGAACACACGTACACACACTCTCTGCCATACATAAGCTAGCTAGCAAACGAGAAAAGAGCCTTGAATGCTGCTGACAGCTCAAGGGTGAAGATATAAATAAAAGAATATGACACGAAACCTGCAAGAATATTTGAACATACAAAGGGAATGTTCTAACAAGGAGCTACTGGATTTTCAACGACTCTAAATGCAAAGTCACGCGGCTTGGGGGACAGGGAAAGCTGAGAAGCAACAACAAGCATTGAAAAAAGTGTGGCCTCCGGAGGTTGATATTGCGCTAAAGCTTGTCCAGAAACGCAAATGGAGCGTATTACATCAGCAGCTGGTAAATACGAAAGCTGCTTTCAGGTGCTGTAACAAGGTCTGCCAGGTACATCTTCGAGTACACGGAATTAGTGTGGAGCCTTCAGCTTAGCAACAACGGGCAGAAGCACGAAAAGAAGTTCAGAGATTTACTACTGGATTATTCTCGGGTCTTAAAGGCTAAGAAAAACAGTAACGTTCATCCCGAATCCACAAGTGTGAGGAGTATCCTAAATGTGTTTAAGTTTGTCATCTGGGGCCATGACCCCATTTTACCATCTGCTGACTGAGGAGGGAGGAAGGTGGAGTCAAGAGAGGTTTTAGGCCTCATGTTGGATACTGAAGGAAGTGGCAGTAGCTCTGTGCAAACCTCCTTCCCAAATCTTCTCTAAAACAGCAGACACCGGAAAACTGCCAGACATCTAAAATAATAGTGAACCTAATTATAGTATTCAGGAAAGAGGACAGGAAGCACTTAACTTCAAACCAGTAACCCTAACAAGCTCTCCTTGCAAGGTTAAGGAGAAAAATTATGATAAAGAATGCCGTGAGTTTTCTTTAGAGCGTATGATTTTTATTATAGGAAAAGGGAGGTTTTTAAGAATATGAAGTTCTGTTTTGCAAACTTAACAAAAACCTGCGATGGACTAACAGAGATGTGATAGAAAAGATGAAGGTGGGAGGTCTGCATATTTCTGGACTGTAAGAAAGTCTTTGATAGTGTACAGTCCAGAAATATGTTAAACAAAATAAAGCCAAAGCTACATTTTTGTACAAAGTAGCAAAAGAACATCTACAACAAAGTACCTTTTATTTACACACAGTTTCGCTCACTGGGAGCATAATCCATACAAGTCGCCGGAGGGTGAAACATCAACAAAGAACTATTTATTCAAAGTTCACCCACAAATTTCATTGGCTACTTTTGAGAGCGTTCCGATCTATCCTGGATTATTATCAAACTTTTATTGGAACAACTTTTCGCTCAAAAAAAAAAAAATGATTCTAGTGGGTAATCTTGAGTTTGGCTCAAAAATCTTTTCCAAGTCATGATTTGGAAAGTCTCTCTTCAGCATAAAAATGTTGTAACAATGAAGATTTCTTCTGCTGTGTGTTTATTTATAATGACTCCTGTAGACAGAATGACCATCAACCCATGACTTTAGTCTTGACAGTGACTTCAAATTTTTGTCTAATATGATACACATACACAAATATTAGACATGTATCTCTCACACCTCATGTACTGTATATGCCATCTTTATATCAACAATGTATCTCTTAAATCTTTTCAGAAAGAAATCCAAATATTCTTCCTTGAAGCCTTTTTATCCACTTCTCCGAGGCTATGGGTCCACAAATATATATATATATATATATATATATATATATATATATAGGATGGGGTCTACCTCTGGTGTAAATTGTGGGATATACTATATATATATATATATATATATATATATATATATATATATATATATATATATATATATATATATATATATATAAATAATGTGTGTATGTATGTATGTCGTGCTGAATAATTAAAATTGGTTAATTAACAAGAATTAATTTTTAAGTCCTTCCTAAAATTTTCTCTTATACGTTTAAAGATATATTTTTATTCATTTATGTTAATGTGAAAATAAATAATTTAGTACCAAAAGATCCTTAGAAAACTTACCTAACCTTATTATAACAAGCGCAATTTAATTTAGCCTAATCCAACTAAATATATTATAGACAAGTTTACAATAATTTAATAATAACAAACACAATGAAATATATTTTTTTTCGTTAGGTTCAGAATGATTTTTGCGAAATTATTGCATACACATATTTTCGCCCGCCTTATTCGGCAAGAAGAGCAATGCTATTTAAGTCAAAATCGCAAGTTTTACCTATTCGGCACACAACAAATATATACACAATAGATAATTCTGCATTATTTGAATAACACACAAAGTTTAAAAATATTCTCTCATATAAATCTGCTTACAGTCAAAATTACCTTATCCAGAGATGGAGGACAGAGGACAAGACCCAGATGATAGCCGGGATAAGGTGATGTTTACCCTCATAGCAGAGGCAGATTACCATCAAG
The DNA here is from genome assembly GCA_009830355.1 of Cherax destructor. Lineage (NCBI taxonomy): Eukaryota > Metazoa > Arthropoda > Malacostraca > Decapoda > Parastacidae > Cherax > Cherax destructor. Next base: position 303,817 of record WNWK01000068.1, on the reverse strand, counting down.
CTTTACAACCGAATGTCTCCATTATATGAAGGTTCTCTTGACAGTTAATGATACACTGTAGTCTATTGACGTCGCTATTAAAATGCATAGTCACAACTAACCCACATTTAATGGAGGAAACCTTAGACGACGTTTCGGTCCGTCCTAGACCATTATCAAGCCACGGCATTATGACTTACTCTTCAGGTACATATTATGGCATCTTGGTATATGATATATTATAATTACATTCCGGTTAAAGCATCTTCCGCTTGCAAGTTACACTATGGTTAAAAATAGATTATAGTTTTTTTCCCAGTAGCTATATTAAGGTTACGTTTAGGACTGATTACAGAAGGAATCTTATTACGTGGATGTCATATTATATAAAGTGGATATGAATATATTTAGATATTTATATTACTTTATCATCAGGTTCAGTGACTAAATTATTGTATGTGTATACAATGAGAGAGAGAGAGAGAGAGAGAGAGAGAGAGAAAATATATTTTTGAAAGATAATATACTTTTATCTAGATTAAGGACTATCATGTATTATATAGAATTATGGGTAGTAATACAGAAGGCTCTCTCCCCTCCCTCCTCTCTCTCTAGCCATTGTAGACATAAAACTTTTGAAAAAATGTTTTATGCCATTTTGAAAAAAAAAAAAAAAAACGTGAAATTTACAGAAGGGATATTTACAGATGGTAGACGCATCCTCTACTGTCTAGTACTCAGTATCTACTCACAGAACTGTGTGCAACAGCTGTTCTACTTCTAGTTAGTACTAGTTCTACTGTTGGATAGTGTGGTGTAGATGGATGCCAGCAACTGGATATCATAACAGTTTCTAAACTAAAGCCCAAATACCGTTGGCCATTGCAGTGGACTACCGCTAGTGCTACTGCCGCTAGTGCTACTGCCGCTAGTGCTACTGCTACTGCCGCTAGTGCTACTGCTACTGCCGCTACTGCCGCCACTGCTGCTTTCATCTCATCTCTCTCCTCCACTCTCACTTCCTCTTTCATTTCATCTCACCTTCTTGTAAGATTGGTCCTAATCTTACGCTAGTCTTACCACTCAAAGTCTAACTTAAACAAGTTTGTTTTTCTGTTGAAGTTGTTTCACAGTTCTGTTTTATCTACATCTTCGCTTTTTTCACACAAATATTAAAGGGATTAAAGAGAGAGAAGAGAGAGAGAGAGAGAGAGAGAGAGAGAGAGAAATAAGTGAATCACGTAAATTGAAAGGAAAACAGAACAAGAGAGAAAGGACATAACATACGACGGGAAAGAGAGAGAGAGAGAGAGAGAGAGAGAGAGAGAGAGAGGTTAAAAATAAGAGAATCGGGTAAAGTGAAGGGGACAAAAGGAAGAAATAGAAATAAAAAAGAGAGAGCGGATAACAAACATACGACGAAAAAGTTCACCACCACAACAGAAGCCCCCTCCCAAAAAAATCAGTGCGGGGGAGGAGAGAGAGAAAACGGAGGTACGTACCAAGGATAACTAAAAAAGAAAGTGAGTTTTCTTTCCTCCCCTCCTCAAATACCCCTCCCCCCCAGACCACCTTATCAACCCCTTCCAACACCCCATCATTACCTTGTTCCCCCCCCTCCTTTCTACTCATAATCCTTCCCTACTATTATCCCTCCCCTTCTTCCATTCTACAGCTCCCTTCTCTCCTTCCCTCTACCCACCCTCCCTCCCAACTTTTACTTCCCTCACTCTCCTTTCTTCCTTCTTTTTCCCCATCCTGCTTATATGGTTTCCCCTCTGTTTATATAGTTCCCCCTCCTCTTTATACAGTTTCCCTACTATTTATATAGTTTCCCTTCCTCTGTTTATAGTTTCCCATCCTGTTATATAGTTCCCCTCCTGTTTATATACTTTCCCCTCATGTTTATATAGTTCCGCTCATGTTTATATAGTTCCTCTCTTATTTATAAACTTTCCCCTCATGTTTATATAGTTCCTCTCATGTTTATATAGTTTCCCCTCATGTTCCGTCTCCCCTTTCTTCCTGTTTCCCCCCTCCTTTCTTCCTACCCTCCCTCCCTCCCCCCTCTCTCCTGCTTTCCCGTCACTGGTAGCGCCTTCTGCTCACAACCGGAAGGCCCGGGTTTGATCTTGGAGGTGACGGAAACGTTGGACATGTTTCCATGTACCTACAAGACATAACAGACGATGTTTCCAAGCAGATGTTGTAACGTAACGTTAGTGAACAACTGTTAAAGTGTAACACAAAACCTACCGCTTGACCCTCACCTTGAGCATATAAGGCGCAGGGGGATTTTCCAAGACACTTTTGTGGGATAATAAATGCGCATTATATGCCAGGAAATATGGTAAGTACCTGGGAGTTAGGAAACTGTTGTGGGTCGCACCCTGGGAAAGAGGACCCAAGGAATCCAGTGAAAAATATGCCATGTTGGTTCTCTAGGATTAACCGAGGTTACTAGGACTTGGGTTAATTATCCCATTTTTTTTTGTCTACTCCCTTTCTCTCCCTGAAGACACTCCCATTCTCCCACCCTTCTCTTCTCTTCCTTGTTCACTCACTCCCTTGGTCACTCGCTCCATTATCTCCCTTGCTCACTCGCTCCATTATCTCCCTTGCTCACTCGCTCCATTATCTCCCTTGCTCACTCGCTCCATTATCTCCCTTGCTCACTCGCTCCATTATCTCCCTCCCCTCCCTTCTTTCTCTTGCTCCCCTTCCTCTTCTCCCTCCATTTTCTCCCTTGCTCACTCCATTCTCTCCCTTGCTCCGTTTTCTTCCTTATTCCCATTTTCTCCCTTGTTCCTCATCCCTTCTCTCCCTTGCTCCTTCCCTCCCTTGCTTACTCCTCCCTCCCTTCTCTCCCTTGCTCACTCCTCCCTTTTTACTTTTGTTCCCACCGTGTAGCTACCAAAAACAGCAGCACACTGCTGATGTATCCACTTCCCCTCCCTCCCTCACTCACCCCCCCTCCATCCCGCACCTCCCTTCCACCTTCCCTTCCTTTAGTCCCTCCACCCTCCCACTCTCCATCCCTTCTCTCTCCATCCCTTTTCCCTCCCTCCCTTCCTCCTCCCTCTCTAATTCCCTACCTAATCCCTCTCTCCATCCCTCCCTCCCCCACGAACCACCAGGGTCCGTACCACGAACAATCCCGCCGCGGTAATGTCCGTATTTAAGAGAATTGTTGTATTTTTGCATTGGTGATTTCGGCTTGTTAAATCACGCCCGCAGACCGGAAGCAGTTCTTCTTATTTTTTTCCTCCTGTGTTTTATGCACTGTTAATGTCACCTGTTCTCCCATAAGGGTTTAGTGTAAATTTAACAAAACGTTAAAACTTTATGTCTTGGTGGGTTGTTGTTTGTGTGTTTATTTCGTGTTTTTTTTTTTTTGGGGGGGGGGCCTTCCTGTAATTTTTGACTACTGGAGTTTTATAGTTTATTTTGTATGACTGCATTGGTTTTAATATGATTTTGATGTAACTATTACCATTAGAGCTAGTTTTAGCGAGAGATCTATTTGTATTAGTAGCAGTAGTAATAGTAGTTATAGTAGTAGTAGTTGTAATAGTAATGGTGGTGGTGGTGATAATAGTATCACTATGTGGGTAAAATATCTTCTCAACATATTAACATATCTTCAAAATAGCTCCAAGAATGACATATCTCGTCTACTAGCAGAGAGCTCCACATGGCAGTTATATCCTATTGACTGTCTCTAATTCCTGCCTTTGTATTCATTTGAATTTTTAAGTACTTGAGTTCTCACACTCAAGTACTTTCTCACCCAGCTTCCCCTATCCTTACCAAACACATGCATATCCGAGGCAGTTCAACGACAGTTTAATGCAGCTTCCATGTTCTCCTTTGCTGTAATTCAGAGGTAAAGAGCGCCTGATATGAAGAAGCCAGCGATGTCATGAGAAATGTCGCCAAAGTTCGTTTTGTCTCTCTCACAAGGAACTCCAGATATGCAGACCTTTCGGCAGTCTGAAAGGTCTAGAGGGAGTCACCATGCTGGTACCCTGAACAGATTGGTAAACAGATCGTGTGGAACAACACAAGCGTTTCTACAATGGCCGATGCTTGCCTCCGACACAGTGAATCTGAAGGTGGTGGTGATTCAGGTTTCATGAAGACCCTGAAAGGTCCTCATATACAGTGACATCTTACATTACAGCGTCGTTCCAAAAGGCTCTGAGGCCCTTCAAATCCCTAACAACAACCACCCATCATCCTTAAAGAATAAAAAAAAAAGGAACAATAGAGTGACTGGAACAATACACAAATTATCTGCCCACGGGAGACAAACTTATGACGATGTTTTGGTCCTTTTGGGACTATTAAGGAGTCACTAGTTAATGGTCCAAGTCGGACCGAAACGCGTCGTAATAAGTTTCTTTCTCCTATGTGCAGAATATTTGTGTTTTGTTCCTGTCACGGTATTGTGCCTTTTTTGTTGCTACACCCATGTCATCTACATGTCCCACGGTCTGTCCTTGCTGCTGCTGCAGCGCATGTCATGTACGTGAGTTTCCTTACGTACCTACAACGTCACGCAGAGAAATCCACGTATCCCTAAATATACGTCAGCCATTTCTAAAATATATACGGAATATATCCATATTTATTATATTTTTTTTTCATGTCAACACAGAAGTATATAATTTAACTTGTTAAAATCATCAACACACATTCAATATATAGGCAGAATTTTTGCTAAAACAAAAAAAAAACGAATTTCAACTGTAAAGTTGAATTCTAAACTATTTATTCGGTCAGCTCAAATCAAAACAAAATTTTTCAACATATAAATGTTGGCGAATAAATCCAGGTATTTTTTCCTCTCGTGAATTGTGGATTTGTTTTTGTAGTGGTAGAGGTTGATGGTGTAGTTTCATGGTAGAGGTTGATGGTGTGGTTTCATGGTAGAGGTTGATGGTGTGGTTTTATGGTGCATGGTAATGGTAAGGGGTAATGGTGATTTTTAGTGTTGATAGTGGGTGGGGTGAGAGTGCATTGCAGAAGTGATCTGAGTGGTGGTACGATTGTAGACACTACATCTTTAGGTGCACACACCTCGTTCTGAAACGCACACACCTCTTCTTGAAGTCCCACACACACACACACACACACAGAGGAGCTGAGTCTCGACCCCTGCAACCACAATTAGTGAGTACACCTGGCCGTACGTGCACACCACTGGCCTTACATGCACACACCCTGTCCTTAAGCGTACACACACCCTGTCCTTAAGCGTACACACACCCCATCCTTACGCACATACACATCCTTCAGCACACACGCCATACGTACATACAACTCATTCTTCAGCCCACACACCTAACCTTACGTGCACACACCTCGTGTTTTAGTGCACACACCTATTGCTTCAGTGCACATACCTCCTTAAGTGAAAAACAAGAGAGAAAACTATGGATTTTATTTCGCGTCCTTCTAGAGGTCCTAAATCATGGTTTAAATTATGCAGTGTTGGTAAAAAATTTGTGTGTGTTTGTGTGTGTGTGTGTGTTTTCGTTTTACAAAATCGATGACAGCTAGGCGTAATAGTAATGTGTCAAGCTGACTGATATAATATCGTCACCATGCACACCAAGCCAATTGTATGGGTGCTTGCCGAAAAGTTACAGAGGCACATAATAGCCCTGGGGACCCGACGTTCTTTTGACTAAGCAAATAACAGTGTTAGTGGAGCTGCTTAGAAACGGGCAAAGTAAGGATCCTTGGCAAGGAATATTGGTAACATATTAAGGATGAAATATTTGGAAATGTGCTGAGCATTATTTTTTAAGAAGTGTCGGTAAATTCTTGGATTATTACACATTTAGGTACATAAAGATGCGAAGGTTTGAGGACAATTTGGCTGGCAAATTTTAGGTACGACTAAATTGACTTCAGTTGGTGGTGTAAACGCCGATATATAAAAGTAACTTTTAGTAAAATAAGTGTGACAGTAATAACTAAAAGTCTGCTAATTTTGGTGGACGAATCTTGGACGCGTCTCTTTCCATGCATAATACAACTAGAGTATAAATAGGTGGCGCGTGTGTTTTCAAACAAATAAATAAACACTGATTTTTTTTTGTTACACATTGTAAGACAAGTACTTAATCTATACATTATAGATGTTTTGACTCCATTAATAACTCTGTTATACCCGTGTCTGGCTCCAGACACAGGTAACAGTCGTAATATAAGTACATGGTAATTTGAGACAACAGAGAATACCTTACAGTTACTTTAAATTGTCATTGTTGGGTGTGTGTACATTATCATATATAGAATAACCATAGAAAACGTGTTTTCATTGCATATTTCGTCGTTTACTGACATATTTCAAATTGTACAAATATTGAAATTTGAATGCAAGATTTTTTGTCATTCGTAAGTTCAGTCAACTAAACTGAAGCTAGAGTTGAATTCTTATTCATTTTTTATGGGGAAGAAGCAAAGGGAACAAGTTCTTCAGAAAGAGTTTGGTGAAGGAAAATTATATGTAAATCACTCGGGTTATTTCTGAGTCGAGCCTCTTGCCTCGCTGAGGTGTTGATTCGCCGGGAATTCACCCGGCCCGGGTCTAGTCCAGATGGCGACCCGGCTCCGGCTCCCTGTCGTGGGAGTATCTGAGACCTATGTCTCCCATGGGAGGAGGTACAAGTACCCCCTCATCGTTGGGACCAACTGTCCCCAGGCCTATCCACATTCCCCACCCGCACGGGCGGGGCTCGTAGGGAGAAGAAGCTAGGCATCTCTGGTCTGCCATCTTCCCCGCCCCAGGGAGGCTGACGGGAAGGGCAATCTTGTGAGCTGCAGGTGGTAGCAAGCTCCAGATTTGGCACCTACCCTGCCCTAAAAGGGCTGGGCATGGTATCCCAACCCTCGCTGAGTGATGTTAGTGAAACTGTTACTGGGCGTTGTGCATAAGCACAAGCCAGTACTGCCTGGACTGTGAAAATTACAACCACTACCATATACCATCACTATAACCATACACCACTCACCACCACCATGCACCATCCACCACCACTTTGCCCAATCCACCACCACCATGCCCCATCCTAGGTTTCCTACACATATGCTGCTATGTATGATAATCTATGTAACTGTATTTGTGTATACCTGAATAAACCTACTAACCACTCATCACAATACATTTTCACGATACAAAATACCATAGACTACTGTGATGTACGACAGTATATGTAAACTATGCGAGGTAACTTTATATAAGTTTACCACACACCCCTTCCCACCACAACACCACCACAACACATCCTCCAGGCCCACCCCAACACACACTTCACCACACATCCTCAGGCACACCCCAACACACACTTCACCACACATCCTCAGACACACCCCAAGATACCCTCACACATCACCACACACCCTAACACACCTTTAAGCAAACCCCAACCCACCCTAAAGCACACTCACACACCCTCAAGCACACCTCACACCCTCAAGCACGCCCCAACACACACAGTACTGAGACAGCAACACGGGATCACAGTTGAAAGTTGAAGACTCAGATGAATCACAGGGATGTTAGGAAGTATTTCTTCAGCCACAGAGTTGTCAGGAAGTGGAATAGTCTGGGAAGTGATGTAGTGGAGGCAGGATCCATACATAGCTTTAAGAAGAAGTATGATAAAGCTCATGGAGCAGAAAGAGTGACCTAGTAGCGACCAGTGAAGAGGCGAGACCAGGAGATGTGACTCGACCCTTACAACCACAACTAGATGAGTACACCCTCAAACACACTAACCCACCACCAGTACGGCACCTGCATTGAGCACCCTGTACATCCCATCAGAATATACAAGTTCTTGTGGTACAATTAACCCAGGCTAATTATTCCCCCCGAAAGGTATAATTGATGCCTAAATCCCCGCCTGTCCTCCACCACTCATTTTTCAATATAATTCACAGAGTTTCCAAGAGCAGGAATACACAATAACAATATTCACCGTTGTAATTTTTTTGTTTACGGGGGTTTAAAATTACAACCCCCAACCTCTTGTGTTTTCTAATTATTTATTCTTAATTTTAATCTGGACCACAGTTTTCGTTTTTTTCCCTGCTGAAATTATTGGGATTTTGTTTCAGCCTTAATTGCTGTAGCTATTAATGATTCTGCTTTTAGTGTAAGTCTTTTATTGTTATTTTTTTCTGGTCTGTGTTCTTTTCTTTTTCCCTCTCGTCTCTTTCTTCCATCTTTCTTTTCGTCTCCTCCTCTCTTTCCTCTCATCTTTTTCTCCCTCTTTATTCCTTTCTCGCCTCCTCACCCCTTTCCCCCTCCTCCTCTTGATATTGCTGTTGTTGCTGATATTGCTGCGTCTGTTGCCACTGCTTCTGTTGCTGCTTCTTCTGTTCCTCCTGCTGATGATTCTGTTGCTACTGCTTCTGTTGCTGCTTCTTCTGTTCTTCCTGCTGATGATTCTGTTGCTACTGCTTCTGGTGCTTCTTGTGATGCTGCTGCTTCTGTTTTTGCTGCTGTTATTCTTATTGCTTATGCTGTTGTTGCCTCTGCCGCTGCTGCCTCAATCATTTTTGCTGCTGCTATTTCTATTTTTGCTATAATTGTCTTCAATGTTTTATGTTCAGTCAGTAAACAAAAAAGTAAAAATTTGATTGTAATTAACGTAATTCCCGAAAATATATTAACTACACGGCAACCAGTCGTGTAGTAAGCTAAACTGAGGCTCTTGTTGTCCTAAGAATTTTAGTTACATTAATGAAAAATTCATTTCCATAAAAATAGACGTATATCTTTCCCTTTTATGTATTTAGAGTCTAAACATTTTCCTTAAACGATCGTTGTAAGTGATCATTTTCCTGGGGAGTGGATGGTTAATAGTAGTGGGTAGTTAATAGTATACCTGGAGGTGTTCCGGGAGTCAACGCCCTCGGAACACCGTGGGTGTTGAGACACAACAACAGTGGGTGTTGAGACACAACAATAGTGGGTGTTGAGACACAACAATAGTGGGTGTTGAGACACAACAATAGTGGGTGTTGAGACACAACAATAGTGGGTGTTGAGACACAACAATAGTGGGTGTTGAGACACAACAATAGTGGGTGTTGAGACACAACAACAGTGGGTGTTGAGACACAACAACAGTGGGTGTTGAGACACAACAACAGTGGGTATTGAGACACAACAACAGTGGGTATTGAGACAACAACAGTGGGTGTTGAGACAACAACAGTGGGTGTTGAGACACAACAACAGTGGGTATTGAGACACAACAACAGTGGGTGTTGAGACACAACAACAGTGGGTGTTGAGAGACAACAACAGTGGGTGTTGAGACACAACAACAGTGGGTTGAGAACACAGTGGGTGTTGAGACACAACAACAGTGGGTGTTGAGACACGACAACAGTGGGTGTTGAGACGACGATGACAACAGTGGGTGTTGAGACACAACAACAGTGGGTGTTGAGACACGACAACAGTGGGTGTTGAGACACGACAACAGTGGGTGTTGAGACACGACAACAGTGGGTGTTGAGACACGACAACAGTGGGTGTTGAGACACGACAACAGTGGGTGTTGAGACACAACAACAGTGGGTGTTGAGACACAACAACAGTGGGTGTTGAGACACAACAACAGTGGGTGTTGAGACACAACAACAGTGGGTGTTGAGACACAACAACAGTGGGTGTTGAGACACAACAACAGTGGGTGTTGAGACACAACAACAGTGGGTATTGAGACACAACAACAGTGGGTGTTGAGACACAACAACAGTGGATATTAAGACACAACAACAGTGGGTGTTGAGACAACATCAGTGGGTGTTGAGACACAACAACAGTGGGTGTTGAGACACAACAACAGTGGGTGTTGAGACACAACAACAGTGGGTGTTGAGACACAACAGCAGTGGGTGTTGAGACACAACAGCAGTGGGTGTTGAGACACAACAACAGTGGGTGTTGAGACACAACAACAGTGGGTGTTGAGACACATGTTTGACATCTTTCTTTAGAAAGTATCATCTCACGTATCATGAGACATGGTTGTGTTCTCTCTCACAACCATCATTTATAAAGGGGTGGACGGTTAAGCCAGTGGAAGGCCTCTGTCAGATGACCAAAAGCTCCAGCGGTGGGTCATCGTATGATTAAGACCCTCGTCAGGAAGCACTTGTCCTGTTTCCTGATGAATCTTATCTAACCAAACCCTCCCTCCACTCCTTCCCTGTTGGTATTATTCCCTTAATCGCTTCATGTATCCTTCCTTCCTTTTTGCCCCTCTCTTTTTCTCTTTCTCTTTTTTTTCATTCTTCTTTTGAGGACCAACTCAAATTCATAATAAAAATCAATGCATTGAAGCGAATGAGAGATTTTACTTAATATATGGGAAGTAAAATGTGTGTGTGTGTATGTGTGTGAGTGTATGTGTGTGTGTGTGTGTATGTGTGTGTGTGTGTGTGTGTGTGTGTATGTGTATATATGTGTGTATATATGTGTGTATATATGTGTGTGTATATGTGTGTGTGTGTATGTGTATGTATGTATGTGTTTGTATGTATGTGTGTGTGTATGTATGTGTGTATATATGTGTGTATGTGTATGTATGTGTGTGTATGTATGTGTGTGTATGTATGTGTGGGTATGTATGTGTGTGTGTATGTGTGGGTATGTGTATGTGTGTGTATGTGTGGGTATGTATGTGTGTGTGTATTCACCTGTGTGTGTTGTACAGTCACAGCTCCTGGCCACCCCTCTAGGCTGATCGCTACTAGGTCCACTCTGTCCCTGCTCCAAGAGCTTCTTAAATCTATGTATGGATCCTACCTCCACTACTACTCTCTCCAGATTGTTCCACTTCCTGACAATTTTAAGGCTGAAGAAATAATTCCTAACAGCTGTATGACTCATCTGAGTTTTTAACTTCCAGTTCTATCCTCTTATTCTTGTATCTCATCTCTGAAACATTCTAACCCTGTTCACCTTGTCAGTTCTTGTCAATATTTTATACGTCGTTATCATATTCCCCTATCACTCATGTCCTCAACGTCATCAGGTTGAATTCTCTTAACCTCTCCTCATAGGACATAATCCATTGCTCCGGGAATAGTCTTATTGCAAACTTATATCCTTTCTCTAATTTTGTTATGTGCGTGGCCAGGTGTGGGTTCCATACTGGTGCTGCATACTCCAATATGAGCCTGTGGCACACGGTGTACAATGTCTTAAATGTCTCCTTACTTTGATGTCGAAACTGCATTCTTAGGTTTGACAGGTGCCCATATGTTGCAGCAGTTATTTAGTTTATGTGCGCCTCAGGAGATGTGCTCGGTATTATACTCACCCCTAGATCCTTTTCCTTGAGTGAGGTTTGCAGTGTTTGACACCCTAGTTCGTACTCCGTTTGCGGTCTTCTTTGTTCTTCCCCAATCTCCAGAACATTGCACTTAGTAAGGTTAAAATCCAGTAACCTTTTGTCTGACCAGGCTTGCAGCCTGTCCAGATCCCTTTGTAGTCTTTCCTGATCCTCATCCGTTTGTATTCTCATTAGTTTCACGTCGTCTGCGAACAGGGACACCCCTACTCTGTCTCTTCTGGCATGTCATTCACATATACAAGAAACAGCACCGGACCTAAGACTGAAACTTGTGGAACCCCACTCGATATATCCACCCACTCTGACAGCTCCTCACGTACCATCACTCGTTGTGTCCTGTCAGGTATTCCCCGATCCATGTCAGTGCCTTTCCTGTTATTCCTGCCTGTTCCTCTAGCTTTTGTATCACTTTCTTGTTTGTACTGTGTCAAAAGCCTTCTTACAGTCCACTAAAACGCGATCTACCCATTCCTCTCTCTCCTGTCTTACTTCTGTTACCTTGTCGTAGAACTCCAGTAGGTGTGTGACACAGGATTTTATTTCCCTGAAGCCGTGCTGGTTATCATGTATGAGCCCATTCCTTTCTAGGCGCTTCACGACTTTTTCCTGATAATCTTCTCCATGATTTTACATACTATACGTGTTAGTGACACTAGTCTGTAGTTAAAATGTTGTCTGTCTGTCTCTTTACTTAAAATTTGGGACTACATATGCTGTCTTCCACACCTCTGGCGGAAATACATTGAACGAAAGTTTGCAGGAGCTAAAACACAAATGATAAGAAACTGGAAAACAAAATTTTGGGTAGAAAATCATATAAAACCAGTGTTACTGATGATGACGTCTATTATAGAGGTGACGAGGAGGGAGAGTAGACACTGCTCTTGTTTATTTCTTTGCTGCAGGTCGCATTATTTTGCAAGGAATGGTTTCACTGATTTCAGATCAATACACAAACGGCATAGGAAAACAGTTTAGAGATTTCTAAAGGGAAATCACGTTCAACATCACAGGCAAGAACTGGAATGGTAACCGGAATGGTAATGGTCTCGGTGGAATAGGATTGAATGTGAAAGGTGGGTTGTAGGCTACATACCTGTAGCTTACCTGTAACCTCACCCTACCTTGATGGGAGACTGAGACGGAGGGTTAGTTGAAAAAAAACTCACCTGTAGTAGATAACTTACAAATTTACGTGTAACAGATTGCTGAAGGTCATGCAGAATTTAAAAGCTGCATCTTCTGAGACGCTACTCCTTATGAAGAAACTGATAGGCAGATCATCAATGAAAGACTATCACAATGTACTGATCCAGTGACTACTGAAGACCTCTCACCTGTTCTTGTGAAGAGTTTCTGAACGTACAGTATATGCCCAGAGGAGGTAAATGTTGATGATGTAGATGTGGGCAAAATGCAAAGGCACGAGTAGTACGCAGCAAAGGGGCCTGAAGAGGTGAGATCTTACGATGCAAGAGAGCAAAACAAAGCAAGAACAGGTCCTGCTCAACAGATCGAATCTGGACTATTGTTTACAAGGGCTGTGGCACTATTCAACTCTCCTAATGCTAGTATAAAGAATATAATGAACTATGAACTAACACCAGTTCAAATCAGTTCTTGACGATAAAGATACATACAAATTCCTAAATTTAAGTCAATATTGAAGAAAAAAAAGGTAGAGTGGATTAGTCAACCCGTGGAAATGGGCAGCCTGATGACCTTGTCACAGTCCATTGGTCAAGTGAGGGCAGAGTAAAAGACCTAGTTTCAAATTTTGGGAAATATGTTTCCACTAGAGTGAGAGCATTAGGATGCACGTAATTTTTTACCCCTACCAAAAGTTTAGCATCAAACAAGTTGATTAAAATGGTAAATGATGAACGTTTAACTACAACAGAAGAGTAAAACACCCGTAGAATATGCAGTGAATTTGTTACTGGAAGCCATGACCTGAAGACCATGGATGGGGAAGCTAATGCAGGCTTCCCTCTCCAAGTGGAATCACTAGCAGATGTCGGAGTATCAAAGTTACCAGTGATGAAAATGATGACTTTTCCGTGTTAGTGAATTACTATGTAGACTGACAGTTGGCCACGACAGTTTGGATGGTCGCGCAAGTCAAGAACGTTCATCATTTAACAAAGGTGCCACAGTTCCTAAACATTATACACACACACACACACACACACACACACACACACACACACACACACACACACACACACACACACACACACACACACACACACACACACACACACACACACACACACACACACACACACACACACACACACACACACACACACACACACACACACACACACACACACACACACACACACACACACACACACACACACACACACACACACACACACACACACACACACACACACATACACCAGCAGAAAGACCACCGCCGGGGTGTGGGTGGGGTGTTATTTGCTGCCTATCCGACTAGCCGGAGATCGAACCCCCAGTATTTTAGCACGCCTCCCGAGAGGCCCGTCAAAATTCCGAGACGCCTTGGTCCACTTGGCCATCGATGTTTCACACATCAGGTACCCAGTACCACTATACACGATGATGGTGGTGGTGGTATTAGTGGTATTTGATGTTGGATGTGGTGGTGTTAGTGCTGGTACTCTTATATCGATGAATGAATTAGTGTTGTTGGCTTCGTTGTTGTGTTTGTTGGTGGCTGTGGGGTTGTTTTTGTTACTGTTGTGTTTGCTGTCCCTGTTTTCTTGATGGCATTGTTTTAGGAATACTGTGTTTATTAGTTGTGTGTCTGTTGTTCTCGTTAGTGTTACTGTGGTTGCTGTTGTTGCCGGAGTTTATTGCTGTTGTTGCTGTTCTTGCTGACGTTTATTGCTGTTGCTGCTGTTTTTGTAAATAAGGGTGTTGTTTATGGTCTTTTTTCTTAATTATATTATTGATCATTTTTTTACGCTGTTCTTGAGGGTTTAACTGTTAGCTGTTGCCGCTGTTTTTTGCTGTTGTTGCCGCTGTTTTTGTTACTGATGCTGTAGACTTGTGTGTTCCGGTTACACTGTTGGTTGTAGTAATATCTGCATAGTTGCGACTTTAGTATTTGTTTTAGGTGTTTTTTTGTTGCTTTTGTTGGTGGTTGTTATGGTGGTAGTCACGTCATTTTTTTGCGTTACTTATTTTGTTTGTTTATCTTGTTTGTTTTTGTTGCTTTAAGTTGATGCACTTATCATTAGTGGTTTTATTGTCTTTTTTTTGCTGTTATTTTTGGTGAAGATGATAATGATGATAATTATGATAATGATGACGATGATGATGACGATGCTTTTGTTGCTGCTAAGTGTTTATGGTGATGTTGCTACTGTTTTGCAGCTTTTGTTGCTGTTGCTGCTTTGTTGTTGGTGCTACTTTTGTTATTGATGCTGATTTTGTTATTGTAACTGATTTTGTTTTTTTGCTTGTATGCTGCTTTTGTTGTTCGTGCGCTTGTTATTGTTGCCGCGTGTGTTATTGTTGCCGATTTTGTTACCGTTGCTTTTGTTGTTGTTGCTTTTGTTATGGTTTATGCTGTTGTTGCTTTTGTTATTGTTGCTTTTGTTGCTGTTACTTTTGTTACTGTTTCTTTTGTTATTGTTGCTTTTGTTGCTGCTGTTTTTAGTCTTCTTTTTATTGTATCTGCCTTTTTGTTTCTGATTTTGTTACTGTTGCTGCCTTTGTTATTGTTTCTACTTTTGTTAGTGTTGCTTTTTCTGTTGCTGCTGCTTTTCCTCTTGTTACTTTTGTTGTTGCTGTTTGTTATTGTGGCTATTTGTATAATTATTGGTGCTGCTTTTGTTATTGTCGATGCTTTTGCCTCCGGTGCAAGCAAGAAACTCGTTTGCGATTCCGGTGTTGCTGAGAGAGAGAGAGAGAGAGAGAGAGAGAGAGAGAGAGAGAGAGAGAGAGAGAGAGAGAGAGAGAGAGAGAGAGAGAGAGAGAGAGAGAGAGAGAGAGGACAAGGTGAGGAGTGGAGCCAAGAAGTCTGGTTGACGGCGAGGGTTGTCATTACAAAGACTGAACCTAACCATTACTAGGGCCGCCCACTCCCCGGCCTGGCTGTAATTTGAAGGGCTGGGGCACAAGAGTGCCATGCCACGTCGGGGTAGATGTATGAGCGGTGGGTACTTGACGGACGCGACTTTGGCACCTGTAGGGGGAAGGCGTGTGTGGTAGCCTTGAGTAGGCATCCAGGAGTACTGCTAAGATACTCTCCCACCTCCCCGTTACCCTACCCTACCTCCCTCCCTCCAACCTTTCCCCCCTTGACGCTGGTCTTTCTGCTTGTGTAAGGTCATACGGGGACATGGTTGGGCACTCGCCTAGGGCACTCACCTGGGGCACTCACCTGGAGCACTCACCTGGGGCACTCACCTGGAGCACTCACCTGGGGCACTCACCTGGGGCACTCACCTGGGGCACTCACCTGGGGCCCTCACCTGGGGCACTCACCTGGGGCACTCACCTGGGGCACTCACCTGGAGCCCAGTCAAACATTTACTGAAGAGTAATTGATGACACAACAATAATGCGCTGAAATATACGATGAGCTCAACACAAGACACCACATTATTCACGCGAAGCGCTAAACCCATGTGGGGTCACTGAGCACAAGATGCAATGAATAAGACACATTTGCAACACTTGGGAATATTAATTGCCGGAACGTTTCGCCTGCAAAACAGCCCTCTTCAGTGCAATACAAGTCTTGACACTGGAAGAGAATACAACACTAGCGGTAGTTTTGCCAGCATCAGTCTATCACCCTGGCGGTCAGTCCCTCAAGCCTGAGTTATTGTGGGCCAATAACTCAGGCTTGATGTGTTGGAGGCTCGATCCTCCTTTCGCTGAGTGCTAAGAGACCCGCTAACATTCCACAGTTTGTTTACAAGTAATCACGGGCCAGCAGCACAAAATGAGAGCTACGATAATCATATACATTATTGACAAAATTAGGGACTGATTACCTCATCTTCTACTGTCTTGTGTGTGTAGTTCTGCAAGGCTGAAGGACTGATTACCTCATCTTCTATGTCTTCTGTGTATAGTTCTGCTCTAAAAGACTGAATACCTCATTTTCTACTGGCTTCGTATATCTCTGTAATGAGTTAAAAAATACAAGATGAAAACATCAAAGTCTGAAACAGCTGATGAGGACGTAAATTGTTGTTGCTATTATATTTAAAACAAGAGGTAAACCTACATGAGCTATAGAGCATGAGACATTAAAAAAAACTGCTAATAGAACTTGAGATATCAAGGGAATCAAGACAGAAGATCATTATAAGCTCTACAAGACGGTAATTCTTCGCATTACAGGTTTTTTTCCAGTCATCTCCAAGCGTCAATTGCTGAAAGGTTTCTGTATTCATATATTTTTTTAACTGTCTTAGGTCAGGTTAAGTTAAAGCAATTATTGGTTAAGTTGCTTTAGGGTAGGTTACGCAAACCTATGCAAATGTATTTCTACCTACAAATAAGCAAATGTTAAAAAAAAACTGTGGTTTAAAAAGACAGGTAAGTAAACACTAGGACATATTTATTAGAAAACGTTTCGGTCCTGGGACCTTAATCACTTCTAACATACAGAGGTTAAAGTGACAGTATATGGCTAGACACTACACTAGTGTGACTTAGTAAATGGTGCAAGTCGAACCGAAACGTCGTCGTAAGCTCTTCTCTGTGTGGGGGTTGTATTTGTGTATTGTTAAAATCATGGAATTATGTCTATTTGTTCTTTATGGCTAGACACGTCTGGCAGCAAGGGAACTCAGTGAGCCCAAACAACGTTGAAATCAACAAGTATATCAAGAGTACCGTGAGGCTGAGCTGGAGAAGTACATAAAATAATGTACACACACACTCACACAGATCTTAAACAAATCATTAACGATCGGAATAGTTCAAGACAGTATATGAATTCGGTTCAAGAAAAAAGAGAAGGTAAGTTCACTTCCTTGGATCAAGAGCCCCTGACAATTATCAAGGGGGAAAATAATGCAATTAATAAAAATAATATTAATAAACAATTTCGAGGTTAAAAGTGGCAAAATGGTCGATCAACGAACCTTTTTCTTTTTTTAATAACACGGAAAAAATATAGGAATCGCCTACTACCGGAGGTAAAACACAAGGAACGGATGAACTGAAGATTCACAAACATCATTGTAAACATCTATGTAAATGTATTTGTGTATACCTGAATAAACTTTACTTAATAACCCCCAAGTCTTCCTATCAGACTCACCACTCACTCCTTCTCCATCCTCCTCTCCCACTTAGAATACTATTCCCTACCTACGGCTACAACCCCCAACTCCCTCATGTACTCCCACTATCTGTAGCATCCCTAACCATGCTCAGGAAATCCCTTCTCCTCCTTCCACCCTCATCAACTTGCTCCCACAACCCAAATTCCCATCCACACCCAATAACAGCCCAAGTGTTCTCCTGATCCAGACACGCCCATGGACTCTCCAATTCAAGTCATCAAATAATATTCTCCTTCCATCCATCCAAAGAATAAAGCTCTCCCTCAGGGAGGAAAGGCCCCAAATCCTACCATTCTCCCACATCTGCATTGACCCCATGCAATCTCTCCACACGAAGCACTGGCAGGATGGACCAAGGAGAGGGAAACTAAAGAAAAAAAATTGTTTTAGAAATGCAGTAGTTACAAGAGACGAAGATCACGGGAATGATAGCTAAGGTGATATTCCCTAAGGGATATCACATAATGAGGAAAGAGAAAATAGAGTAAAGGGTTGGAGAGTTTTGAAGAAAGGAGTCCACTGCGGTGAAGACATCGGAATCTATGACTACACGGTGGTAAAGACTTCAGAATCTATGCAGTGAGACAATGAAAACAGGCAGATTGTAGATAATAATAATAACACTTGTTCACAATCATTCACCGAACGCGGGTTCGAACCCCACCAGTGGTATGTTTTTTTTTTTTTAAGTCCTAGAAGTGGAAGATAACCAGAGCAGTAATAAAGTTCCTGGAGGAATCATAAAGAGTAAACAGAATGAAAGAAAAATAAACAGAGCTACAGATCATGCGATGTCCTACCGGAATTCCCTGGAAGAACTGGGAATGACATGAAGAATGAGAAACGTAGAGAGAACCGATGAAAGCAGTAATGGGAAACTTAATGAACCAACATGCGAAAAACAAAGAAATATGACAATAACACGAGGAGAGGACGAAACCACACGACAGGAAGTGTTAGTTAAGTTACCATAAAAGATATTAAATATGAGAAAAGTCTATGACCGAATGACATTATGATCCTCTAACTCAACTACCTGTTGAAGGTGAGACTGTAGAGAAGCAAGAACAGTGATATCCAAGAATATTTACATTATATGACACATTATTATTATTATTATTATTATGTTTCAACGCGCTGGCCGTCTCCCACCGAGGCAGGGTGACCTAAAAAGAAAAATATGAAAGTTTTTCTTTTTTCACACCTTGTAATTTATACAAGAGATGGGGTTATTAGGCCCTTGCTCCCGGCATTTTAGTCGCCTCCTCCACAAGAACACTAATGGCTTGTGGAGGAAAGATTCCTTTTCACTTCCTCACGGAGACAATAATAATAATAATAAATAATAATAATAATAATTACAAAGAATAACACAGGAGCGTAAAAGTGATTCAGTGCAGAGAGTGATGAAGGCTCGAGCCTCTGTCTGCAAGTCTCGGCGATCATGGCATGTTCTGAATGACTCTCATTGGAAAAAAAGAAACGGAATGCCAAAATGAGATATGCAAGGAAATCACAGAGAGATAAATACCTGTAAGGAAGAAAGGGATAGAAAGACAAGGCAGTGCTTAGGGAGGCAAAAGCTAAGAGTACAAGAACATGAAAAACACTGAAAAAATGGGATGACAGCAAAAAAATAGAGAGGCACAAGAGCTAGAAATGATGAATATGCAAAGGTAAGAAGAGAAGCAGAAAGATAATTTATAAACGACTTAGCAAATGTCAAAACCTATCTGTTGCATTTCCTCACAAAACAGAAGTAGACAGTAAAAGACAGTATGATACGACTTAAGAAGAGAATTGATAAAGAATAACAAGGAACCATGCAAAGAATTGAATAGCGGGTTCAGAGAAATCTTCACTGAGATAATGCGAGGGTAATAAATCGGTGATGAACAAAGAATCGAAGAAGCTACAATAACAAAGGAAAAAGCGAGAGAATATCACCTTCGTAATGCAGATAATGTGCGAGCAGAGGAACTGTGGCTACCTGTATCAACAACACAGAGCAACCGCCAGCCAGTAGAAAAGTTACAGTGGTAATGTAAGGAAATGGACAAGAAGAGCTGAACTATAGGTTAATTCAACTGAGTTAGTGTTGGTGCCTCTGAAGTAATATAATTCAGTATTAGTTCTGATTTCTCTCTATTATTAGTCCAGAGGCCGAGATGGCAGAGCGTCGCACGGTCAATTTACGGACTGCGGTTGGAGCCCCTCGTTCAACCTTCTCTTTACTCATTGATAGTTCACATACACACACACACACACACACACACACACACACACACACACACACACACACACACACACACACACACACACACACACACACACACACACACACACACACACACACACACAATATACATTTCTTTACCCTTAGAGTTGTCAGAAAGTGGAACAATCTGGAGAGAGTAGTAGTAGAGACAGGATGGCAGGATCTATCATACCTTTAAGAAGACGTACGATAAACCTCTTAGAGCAGGAAGAGGGTGGACCTAGTAACGACTAGCGACACACACACACACACACACACACACACGATATATAAAATACTGAGAGGAATTGACAAGGTGGACAGAGACAATGTTCCAGAGATGGGACACAGCAACAAGGGGTCACAGTTGGAAGTTGAAGACTCAGATGAATCACAGGGATGTTAGGAAGTATTTCTTCAGTCACAGAGTTGTCAGGAAGTGGAATAGTCTGGGAAGTGATGTAGTGGAGGCAGGATCCATACATAGCTTAAAGGAGAGGTATGATAAAGCTCATGGATCGGGTAGAGTGATCGAGTAGCAGCCAGTGGAGAGGCGGGGCCAGTAGCTATGGCTCGACCCCTGCAACCACAACTAGGTGAGTACACACACAATATTGAAACTACCATCCTGCAGTAACACAAATCTAGTTTCACTGGCGAGGACGTCACTGTTTTAGCATCCAAATGGTTACCAGAACGCCCTGCTGAAATCCATTACACATATAAATTTGTCGATATAAAGTACCCGAGAGGTATAATCCGAGTGGAATAATATATGGCAAACTATAATTATAATGCAGCGAATTTTTCCTCAGTCGCTGCCCCCACTAATTATTATGTATGCGAGGTGGTCTATGTAATACTTACCTGGTTTCCTTACGCAGGAGTGCTGCTGATGGGGAGGCAGGGAGGATAGGATGGAGGGAGGAAGGATGGTGGGGAGGAAGAATGGTGGGGAGGAAGAAAGAAGAGTTGGAGAGAAAGGATGGAGACATGAGAAAGGGAGAGAAGGAAGGAGGGAGATGACGAAGGGAAGCTCGGATGACAGAGGAAGATGAGGAAGGGAGGAGGATGACAGAGGAAGATGTGGAGGGGAAATGAATGAGAAAAATGAGGGAGAGGGAGATATGAGAAATGGAAAGGGGGAAGAGGAAGGAAGAATGAGATATGAGAGACGGAAAGGAGGGAGGGAAAGAGGGAGAAAATCAAGGGTGTGAAACAGGACTAGTAGTAGGTTAAGGAAGAGGAGAAAATGCCGGAGAAGTGGAAGCAGGAAATGATAACGAAGAGGAAGAAGAGGAGAAGACGATTATGAATAAGTGGGTAGGAAAGGAGCGGAACAGGAAGAAGAAAGAAGCTTACTAGGAACTATTCCCTAAAAAAAAGGAGACAAGAACGTAAACAAATAGTAAACAGAAGAGAAATGTAAGGAATAAATGATAATAATGAAAAGAGGTAGAAAATATATGGGAAGCAAAAATGAGAC
Organism: Cherax destructor; assembly: GCA_009830355.1. Classification (NCBI taxonomy): domain Eukaryota; kingdom Metazoa; phylum Arthropoda; class Malacostraca; order Decapoda; family Parastacidae; genus Cherax; species Cherax destructor. Next base: position 282,400 of record WNWK01000068.1, on the reverse strand, counting down.
ATAAAAAATAACGCAAGCCAAAAGAAAGTAAAACAAGAATAAACACGGGAAGAAGTAGACGGAAGATAAACTTAGGGAAAGAGGAAAGGGAATCTAAAATGCTGTTTAAGCAAGATGTCGGAGAGGAAGATGCTGACCAGAGAAAGATGCGACAAAAAGGGAGATGGACTAGAGGAAGGACGAATATAAATGGAAGGGATGGGAAGGAGGGAGAACTAGTGTGGGTGGAGGGAAGAGGAGACGAAGGGTCAACATGGAGCCTCTGACCATACCTGCTCCACAAATTTATAGTTTTTTATCAGCCATATTTATGGAGCATATCTTTAGATAAAATTCAGATTTTTTTTTCCTACCTATATATTTTGCCTTCAAAAATTATTTTTTTTCAATCTGTCTGTTAACTTTACACATATATTTAACAAGTTTTCTCTATCTATATGCTAATGTTAGACAAAAATAAATAGAAACCTAGTATTTTCGGGTACGAATTTAGCCTCAATGTGCTTAGCAGCATTTTTAAAGAAAAAAAATTGAGATAGCCAGAAATCTTCAGTATACTTCGACGATTATAGCGAAGAGGTTCTACAGCGAGATATCAATTCAGATTTGATTAATCGCAGTGATGAACGCAAGACATTAGTGTCCCCGGGACGGTGGTGGCTGCAGTGATGATAGTGCAGGCAGCCAGTGATACATAGCTTGCCCAGATACCCATCTCTAGCCAATAGAGATAGACCACTGCCTGGCCCAACCACCGCCTTCAACCAGGAGAGCTGCTTCTTAATGGGTCGCTTGCCCAGCCTCCCTATGTGTGCTGGGGTCACTCCCTGGGTATGTTGTGCTCGCTTCCTGGGTATATTGGGTCGCTCCCTGTGTTTGTCTGTCGGGGTTGCTTCTTGCATAGGTAGGGGTCACTTCCTGGGTATATTGAATCGCTCCCTTGTTGGGGTTGTTACCTGCATATGTTGGGGTCGCTTATCCAGGCTTTTTGCGCATGTTGAAGGTTTCTCCATTCATATGTTTGGAGTTACCACATATACCGACACTTACTCCATGCATATGTTTAACCACGGCATGTTTGGGATTTGAATCCATGTTTTAACCCACCCTTTCCGTGGCTTCTTTGAAATAGTAATATTACGATTTTGTGAGTCATATGTTTAGAGTCGTTCCCTATAAATGTCTGGAGTTCCTATCGGGTTTGTATTTGGAGTAATTCTACGAACATCTTTGGAATCTCTGCCTTCCTATATTTGAAGTCCCTGTTTACATATGTTCAGTCGCTACCTACATATTTTGAACTGCTTCTTGCATACATTTTAAGACGTGTCCATGTGTAGTATCGCTTCTACATGGCAAGATTTATAGTCATTCTGTATGTCGCCCAGAGGAAACAAATCAGATTCGAACCATGGAAGAGGAAGGGAAGTTCCAAGTCCTTAGAACAACAGCCCTTCACCAGCATCAAGGTTCACTCCCACATATCCATCTGTCCAAAACATACTTATGACTGTCTGATGAACTGCAGTTCTATAACATGTAAAATTATTTTTATTTTGTAACTTATGACGGGTTTTTAGAGACGACAGTGCCGCTACAGAGTTTATTTCGCTATATGATTGACGTTACAGAGTTTAACTAGTGGTGTTAGTGCCGTTACAGAGTTCAGCTAGCGATGTCAGTGCCGCTTCAAGTTGAACTAGTGAGTGCTAGTGCACTCAGCTCACACGCTGCGGTCCGGGGGTAGGTCCTCGGTACATGTAAGAACATAAGAAAGGAGGAACACTGCAGCAGGCCTGTTGGCCCATACTAGGCACATCCTTCACAATCCATCCCAAAACATTAGGGACGTGTTTCCACAAGACACCTGCTGTCCCTCTTCACCCATCAGTAAAATGGGTACCTGGGTGTTAGTCGACTGGTGTGGGTCGCATCCTGGAACAAAATTGACCTAATTTGCCCGAAATGCTCAGCATAACAAGCGGCTTTCTATATCGTAGAAAGTCACTGATGTCACCTAAACTTCCTGGCCTCTTTTTTTTCAAGATTTAGAACGTGATTCTTCATGGTCAGTTTTGAGTCAAATTTCACATCCAGGTACAAACACTCTCTGTCATACTACTGTTAAATATACTGTTAAATATACTGTTAAATATACCATCGTGGTTATACCATCGTGGTTATACCATCGTGGTTATACCATCGTAGTTATACCATCGTGGTTATACCATCGTAGTTATACCATCGTGGTTATACCATCGTAGTTATACCATCGTAGTTATACTACCAGGAAGGATTTCCAGGCGGAGCTACACAGCTTCCTTAGCAAAGCCTGTGACCTCAAAGTGTTTATGTATTTGAGAATGGGCAGCCATCTTTCTGAATGTTTCTATTCTTCTGACGTTTGTGCAAGCGATGATTTTTAAGAGCTTAGTAAATGTTCACCGATGTTTGTATAAATAATAATACTGATATCTGGTTTATAAATCTTAGTACAAGTTAGTCAGATGGTGATAAATGTTGATTGCCCGAAGCAGGATTCTTTGTGACCTAGTATAGCGAGCACCAACAGTCTGCCTGATCAGGGCGGTGATCATCTGTGCTCGCATGCTGGAGACGATAGTGAGGGAAGTGAAAAGTTCACATTTATCATAATGATTCCTGTAAACCCTCAAGTGTGAGTGAATGTGCGTGTGTGTAAACGTACGTACGTACGTGCGAGTGTGTGTGGGGGGGGGAGGGATGTTTTATCAGGTTGTGACACCCAGCAACAGCTAGGTGAACAGCAGGTGTGAGGAGATTTGTCCATACCTTTCGTCCACCGCCTAGCAATTGAACCCGGGTTTCTTGGGTAATGAGCAGAGCGTTGAATCACCCAGCTACAAGATGTTTCTTGTAATTTCCTCTAATCTGCGTGCTCACAGCGACGCTCATTGATGCTGGGCGTGATCATGTCATCACGTAGCGTGTGAACTGCGTGCCCGGGGTAGCCTCGCGTGCATGCAGTAATGTTCAGTCATGTTTTGCGTGTTGGTAAACACGCTTTACTGTACAGCACTTGGGGAGGAGGGATCTGAATTTACTTTAAGTCTACGGACTTTAACTGAAGTACGTCGAGTAAGTTCATGACTCGATGTACCTCAAAGGAATTGGACTTGTCCTCACCCTCCTCGGATTCTATTTGATTTCCTCCCTTTCCCCAGGCCCAGTACGACTCGTGCGGTTTTAGCGCTCTCCCTTGAAAAACAATAATTTTGACCTCCGTATATGTATATATATATATATATATATATATATATATATATATATATTGTGATTTTTTTTTTCGTAGAGATTATACACGTCCAGGCGCCGATTTAAATATATTTTGATTCATGTCGTTTAACAATTATGAGCCCCGGGAATATGTTTGTTCCGATTCTCTCTTGAACTATGTCTTAGGATTCTCTTAGAGATTATACGAGCTTGAAGATCTACAAGCTTGGTGTTCAATTACACTGGGGTTCCATAATTTCAGGTTCTATTAGGACGAAGCGTTAGTATAAGAGATTATTATTAATTATATTATTTTTATTATTGTCATTATTATTATTAGGTTTTGCACATGGGAAGGCTAAACCCGTTAGGGTTATACAGCCTATCTGAAATTCTCCAGATCAAAGTCCTTAACGAGCATCTAGGACCCTCACTGAATGGATGGGTGGATAGATGAATGGATGGGTGGATAGATGAGTGTTGTGGATAGATGAGTGGTGTGTGTACACACCTAGTTGTACTCACCTAGTTGTGGTTGCAGGGGTCGAGTCATAGCTCCTGGCCCCGCCTCTTCACTGGCCGCTACTGGGTCACTCTCCCTGCGCCATGAACTTTATCATACCTCTTATTAAAGCTATGTATGGAGCCTGCCTCCACTACATCACTTTCTAAACTATTCCACTTCCCGACCACTCTGTGACTGAAGAAATACTTCCTAACATCTGTGATTCATCTGAGTCTTCAACTTCCAACTGTGTCCCCTTGTTGCTGTGTCCCATCTCTGGAACATTCTGTCTCTGTCCACTTTGTCAATTCCTCTCAGTATCTTATATGTTGTTATCATGTCCCCCCTATCTCTCCTGTCCCCCAGTGTCTTCAGGTCGATTTCCCTTAACCTCTCCTCGTACGACATACCCCTTAGCTCCGGGACTAGTCTTGTTGCAAACCTTTGCTCTTTCTCGAGCTTCTTCACGTGCTTGGCTAGGTGTGGGTTCCAAACTGGTGCTGCATACTCCAGTATGGGCCTAACGTACACAGTGTGTGTGTGTGTGTGTGTGTGTGTGTTTTTGTGTGTGTGTGTGGTTTTTTTTTTTTTGTGTGTGTGTGTAGTTGTCACTACAGTCACAACTTTCAGTGGGTTGCGGAAGTGCTTTCCTACTTTTCCCAGACTATAACCATAATTTTTAAAGGGGTGGACCAGTCAGCCAGCGAAAGGCCTCGATCAGATGACCAGAAGCTCCAACGGCGGGTCATCATCTGACTAAGACCCGCGTCAGGAAACACTTGTCCTGTTTCCTGACGAACCTTACCTAACCTAACCTAACCAGGTACTCAAACTACGATTGGTGGGGAGGCGAATTCGTTCTAAAAACGCAAAAAGAAAAAAAATTCTTATTTCTAAAAAAAAAAAAAAAAAAAAAAATACTAGCGTTTTCCAATCTAAATGTCCTGACCATCTTTCGCTGCCCCTCTTCTTTTTCTTTTCATTTTTCTCTTCTTCAACTTTCTCGACAATTTTATCTTCAGACTTCTTCTTTAACTTTTCCTCTACTCCTCCTCGGCCATCATGTTGGCTGACCCCTTCTTCAGAGTGCTAAAAATTCCCTAGCGAGTTGGCTAGCCTGAAGGAGGTCCTGACCTAGCCAGGGCCATCCATCACTGGCGAATGACGGTGAGGATCAAATATTTAGCTAACCAGGAGAGTGGTGGGGAAGGTAGAGGGTGTGGTGGATAAGAAAAACCTCTATAATATATATATATATATATATATATATATATATATATATATATATATATATATATATATATATATATATATATATATATATATATATATATATGTGTGTGTATGTATATATATATATATATATATACACACACACATCTCACAAGGGGAAATATATACTGCTTAAATTTAAAATCACTTATGGTTTAACAATGAAAATAACTGCGTGGAAATTAACATGAAAAATTATGTTGTTAGGCAAGAAAAATAACTACGTGTGGTTTATAAATAATTCAGTTTAACAAAATGATAATGCATTACTAAGTTTGACAAGATTCTTAACCAAACGAGATTTAGCAGGTAAGAAAAAGTCACGTGATATAACCCAAAAATAACCTCGTGTTTAAACAAGAAAACAACTCAAGCGACTTAACAATAAAAATTAAACCACGTGTGTTTGTGCAAAAAAAAAAAAAAAACACTCCATGCCTTTAACAGTAAATAAAATGATATTCAATAAAAATTTACCCAAACAAAGAGTTCAGGGAAACTGTCTTGCGTGTACTTGAAAAAGAAGAATGTTCTTAAAGTCTAGTTCAGCATCTCAGACCCCCTTAACTCTTGGTGGGAGTTAAGAGGCATAATTTCAGAGGAGACTCGGTCTTGAACACACATTGCACGAGCTCTTCATGTCTAGGGTCACTTAGTGGGCTTGCAGCCACGTGCAGCATGCAACAATTCCAATATTCGCTTCCTTGGGGCTATTATTGCAGCGAGCGAGTGCCAGACTATAACCACCTCTAAAAGTCCCTTGCCGTGAGTGCCACTTTTCCCTAGACGAGGCACCGCTTGGCTCGACATTCAGCGAGGCTGTCATGTCAGGGCTTAGTATATTGTTTTCCCGTTTGTAATATTCAAGTCAATCCTGGGATATTTATTGGGGGATAAATATTGCATGTACGCAGTGGTAAATCTACCCAGTGTCCGCCTCCTGGGACGGTGTGTCAAATTAGCTGGAGGGACGATTGACTGCTGGCCCACTGGTACAGGACTTTATCATAATCTAAATCACAATCTCGTTTGTAATTAGTTGAAAACTGCTGACGGTTGTGAGGACATGGAATGTTCGCAAAGGGGGATTTTGTGAAGACTACGGTACTACATGTTACGTATCACAAAGTGATGTAGACATATGCTGAAGAGGGCCTCAGTTGAAGGACGAGAGAGCCCTATTATTTCGTTGCTTCATTTCTGCCTCCAAGTGGAATAATATACAATGGTCCAAGTATCGGATATTACTATCTCGTTAAGGTTTATCATACTGTTATCTTGTGTGCTCATATCGTTACCGTTACACAAGGGCCACTGCGTCAAGGCCTTCCTCGCTTTGTCTAGTTCCGTGCACTAAATCCGTGAGGGTCATTCAGCAATAGGAGTGTTGGAGGCTTGATCCACCGTCCGCTAATCGCTTATCGTGATACACGGGCGTTTAATAAGCTGGATTCAGCTAGCAGACTGAACCAACATTGGCCTACTAATTCAACCATTCATCGCATTTCCATTTACTAATTTCTACTTTCTATCTCTCTCCACCTTCCATCATATTCTCTCTCTCTCTCTCTCTCCCACCCATCACTCAAGACCTTCTCAACCCCTACAATTTATCGGCTCTATCCCATCCCCCCCACTGACCTCCTCAACCCCCTACAATCTAACCCAAACCTTCATCCCGGCACCGTTCCTGCCACCACCACATACGTCAAACACTACAAAAATTCGTAAACATCAAAAAGCGATAAAAAAAAAATTCACCCAAAGAGTTTCTTCGATTTAACCATAAAATCCGAGTAAACGGCACATCGTAAAGTTCCCCGTCTATTCTGTGGCCCAAAATACGACAGAACAGCGTAAAAATCATCGACTCGCAGTTCAGCGGTGGTCAGGATGGACGGAAGGTGGAGGAGGGAGCAGCGCGGCTGCGTAAATATTACTTTGTGTACATGCCATTGGCTAGTTCTTACGCCGCTCTTACTATTATACTCTTATAAGCACAGATTTAGGAGTAACCCCAATGGAAGTCACTTTGTCTGACTTTTTGGGGGTTATAGGTTAGGTTGGTTTGTCAGGACATAGGGCAAGTGCTTCCTGACGCAGCTACAGATTTTCACAAATGTTACTATGTGTTATAATTTGAGTAACTGTATTTACGTGTACCTGTACCTAAATCAACTTACTTACCCTGGCCTATATATTCAAAGTAGAGTATATGCTAAGGGCGATATACTTCCTGGGACTATACTGAGAGGAAATATACTGCAAGAATATACCGCATTATACAACATTGAATATTTATAAGGACTATATTGCAAGGGAATACACAGCTAAGAAATACGCAGCTCGGGAATATACTGGAAGAGAATATACCGCAATGGGATATACTGAAGGCGAATACACTGCAAATAAATGTATTGCTGCAGAATAAACTTCACTGAAATATACCGCTACTGAATATACAGCAGTGGAGTATACTGCTTGAACACTGAGATGATATTCTGCCTATAGTTCATGAACAACGTAAGCTGAAATTTCAACGTGAAATACTTTACATATGTGCATATGTTTGTTTCTCTGTATATGTGCATGTTTGTATATATAAGTGCATGTGTGTGTGTGTACTCACCTATTTGTACTCACCTATTTGTATGTGTGTGTGTGTGTGTGTGTGTGTATGAAATCACAATAAAACGCGTGATTGCAAATATGAAAAAAAATACCAGTGAAAATAGGAAATAAAACCTGAGCGCTTCCACGTGCTTACACTCATTCCTCTGAGGATGTGTGTAAGCACATGAAAGCACTCGGGTTTTATTTCCTATTTTTACTGTGGTATTTATTTCGTGGATAATGGATTCGTCTTCGTTATATCGCTATACGCAGTCCATCCTGGTAATCGTCGTCTGTATATCACTAAGAACGTCAAGTGTGTGACTGTAACACTGTAATGATAAAGTGATTATTTGACTGTTGATTTTTTTATTCACTCGGTGGATTTTCTTTTCCTGTTCTCTATTCAAAGGATTCTATCGTCTTTATATAGTATTGCATTTATTAGCATTAGTTAAATAAAATTTATAACTTCTTAACCATAAACCTAACCTAATCTAACGTAACTATAGCTAACCTAACCTAACCATACCTAACCTAATCTAACGTAACTATAGCTAACCTAACTTAACCATACCTAACCTAATCTAACGTAACTATAGCTAACCTAACCTAACTTAACCATACCTAACTTAACCATACCTAACCTGAAACGCTTATGTTGGAAAGTTTTTGAAAATCCAACCTGAGAAATCGACATTTGCTTTAGGAGGACGGGTTGCTATACCACTTGGTTCTATAGATCTTTGGGTGAATATTTAGAATGTATCTCACCAGAGATCAACTATACCAGAAGAGCTTCAACCAAGACACTTATGTACGGCTTAGGATCTCTTAAGGAACGTTTAGCCATGACTGTCTTCTTCAGTCGTAACGAGAAAAGTTTCCTTTAAAAACGTCGAGTACGGCAGCCAAGTGTTTTTTTTCCAAGGCTTTTGGGTATCACCATATTATTTATAACTGTCTCAGAACCTTTGACGACAGCTGTACACTCTGGGAATCAACAGCCAACTGCTAAGATGCGTTTGCAAAAATTGATATTATTGGGACAACGCTCTGTGTAGATCCTTAACACTCATCTACAAAAAGTGAAAAGTCGTCCCATTGAAGTTTGCTCTACAGCGAGTCAGTCTTCCTCACTATTGTCAACAGAAGAACATTTAGAGTTCAACAGGAGTTGTATGTTATTATAACCTTACTTTTTAAAGGGGTGGACGGTAGCCCAGCGAAAGGCCTCGGTCAGATGACCAGAAGCTCCGGTGGCGAGTCATATAACTAAGACCACGCATCAGGAAATCCTTGTCCAGTAAACTGATGAATCTTAGCTAACCTAACCTTACCTAACCTAACCTAACAGTAGATGCATTATCTAACCCAACAGCTGTCGCCATTTTGGCAGGGTCCTCTCTGATACCGAATATATATACGTGGTTAAATTTGGACGTCCTGGAAATTCCCTTTTTGGATATGCTTCTATCGGAAATGCCCATGTCGGAGCAGAGGTCCTCCGGATACCCGTCTTGGACGCGCTGAAGGAATGCCAGCTGTTATATATATTTTTTTTTTGTGGTTCTCAAATCCTCACAAAGAGAAGAACATTGGTCTTGAAGTTCATGAAAATTATTTGGGACGAACATTGTTCATTTCTTAAACCGTCATTTAGAAGAAAAACATTAAACCATTTCTAAACCTCCACTTGGGGAAGACCATTGTTCTTTCATTTCTTATACCCTCTCTTGGGGAAGAACATTGTTCTTTTATTTCTTAAACCTTCACTTGGGAAGAACATTGTTCTTGCAGTTCTGAAATCCTCACCCAGGGAAGAACATTTATTTTTTTGTATTTCTTAAGTTTTTCTATGTTATCCTTCACTGTGTCTTGTTTACATATTTCATTGCATTTTGGTTCTCTTCCTTTTCTTCTTAAGAGTTCGGGGACGGTGTTTTGTTCCTCAGGAAAGTGTCTCACAACGCGGATCTTTGTCAGATGATAATGATATATCACTCATTGGCTTACCAGAGCTGGGAGTAACCCATGATTAAGCCCTCTGGCTTACCGACGATGCGTAGTCCTGGTTAAGCACAGGTGGCTTACCGGCGCTGGGTTTTCCACGCCACTAAAAAAAATACTCTTCATTGTCCTTTGACCTTTTCTTAAGGACACCTCCTTTTCTTAAGGGCACCTCCTTTTCTTAAGGCCACCTCCTTTTCTTAAGTGCACCTCCTTTTCTTAACTCATTTTAATCATAAATATTTGTCATATTTTTTTTTATTATTAAAATAGGGATCATTTATATTTACATATTTTTTTTTATTTTTAACAATAAATTTTTCAACAGATTTTTCGAACTGTCGATGATGTTAATATGAAATGTAAAGTTGAAATCTCTAGTAAAATTTTCATTAACAGCCAACATGAGGGGAGAGAGACGGGGAGAGAGGGAGAGAGAGAGAGAGAGAGAGAGAGAGAGAGAGAGAGAGAGAGAGAGAGAGGAGAGAGAGAGACAGAGAGACAGAGAGACGAGACAGAGACCGAGAGACCGACAGACCGACAGACCGACAGACAGACAGACAGACAGAGACAGAGAGAGACAGTCAGAGACAGACAGACTTGCCATCCGTCTGCTCACGGTTCATCAGACTGTAGGTAGGTGTCAGTGAAGGAGTGGGTAGGTGAGGCGCCCACCGCCACGGGCATCAGTCCTGGAGAGGGAACACCACACTAGAAAAAGCGGCTATAAATCTTCTTGAAACGTGTGCGTTTTATGCTTATGATAGTACACAGTGCAATAAATACTGCACAATGTATATGTTTGAAGTTGCATATGATGTATAAATAACGATGCTAGCGGCAATAATTTAGGCAGGAGGCAGGTGGCAGGGGCAGGGGGCAGAGTCTGTTCAAAAACTCTCCTTGTGTATATATCGTGTGTTCCCCGGAGTGAACACGAGGTAATACGGGACGCCCTTATTCAGCCATTACAACATATACACACACACACTAAGCCAGTGTTTGAATCTTGACATCCACACAAACACACGTAATAAATAAATTAAATATATATATATATATATATATATATATATATATATATATATATATATATATATATATATTATAGATTGCTTTAGCAGTATATCGACTAGCATATGTAAATATAAGTCACAAAACACATCTTGAATAGTTTATATTCTTTGACTACTTTAAATCGCTTAATAAATTGCGTATCATAGGCGATAATTTGATGACTAAAGTGTTTCGTAATAAAGCGTGTGATTTAGTGTGTATTACCGTGCATAATACAACAGTTCATATCATGCTTAAATTTGTGGATTGTGATCTGAATGTAGAATGTTATGGCAGTTTGTAATACAGTGTACAGCTCAGTCATTCACTTTTAGTTATACAGTGAATATTTCTTGTTGGTCCGCTGCCTGTTAGGAATTCTGTAATTATTCACTGGAAACCATATTTTGTAATTTGTATTCATCCTGTAGAAACTGAGCTTCGTATTTCATATTAATCCTACAGAAATCAAGTTGTATTATTCCTGTAAAATAAAAAAATATTTATCTTATAGGAATCAAAAATATATGCCGTTAATGTCAACATTCTATAGAAACAAGATTTGGTTATTTAAGGTGACGCTGTTACCAGAAATCACTTGAGGATTGAAAAAGAGTCGTAACACTATAATTTTAAAAGTCAAAAGAGCGTAACAGGTGAGCAACGACAGTCAATAGCTTTACGAAGTTGTCGAGCAATAACAAGTGAACAAGCAAATAACGACAGTCACGGCTTTGTGTACTTGTCGCAAAAAAAAATCGATTATGTTCCAGTGCTTGGGGAATGGTACAAGGTGCTGGATGATCAAGTTTGATCCGAGGAAGGGAAGAGGAGCTCCAATTCCTTGGATAAGGAACCCTTCACTTGCATTAAGGTAGGTAAAGGTACAGAAAGTTTGAATTTCATCCTGGACGAGTCAAGGTCAACCAGAATTCCAGAAAGTCTCAATCTCTTCGTGTGAATGTACCTGCGGCCGGTTTCCAGAGGTTTTCCTCTAGAAGCCCTTGTTTAAGATCAACTAGGCTGTTGCTGCCAGCGGCTCGCAGGACAACATAGCCATGGCTGATCTAACAACTAAGATGCTGGTCCACTTTTTTCCCGACAAAATCCTACCCTCGTTCCGACACGTATCAGATATTAACTACAAGGGAGCGCTGTAGCACTTAATAAATTAAATACGAATTACTACATGTATTCAGATATCCAGATGATGTTAGCGCAATTGTCTATTTTTTTTATATATAAGAAGCGCTGTTGAAAGTATCAGATTCTTGTGGTTTACATCGTGACTGATGGAGGGAGAGTCCTTGCAAATGATTTCAAAATTTCCATTGATAATATATAAAAATATATGTGTGCGTGTGTGTGTGTGTGTGTGTGTGTAATAGTAAGTATGTATCTTAATGTTTATGTAAAGACCAAAGTAGATATATATATATATATATATATATATATATATATATATATATATATATATATATATATATATATATATATATATATATATATGCCTTCGTTATCAGCTTACCTCTAATGTTTACTTTTTCTCTCTCTCTTTCTCTCCCTTCAACCCCTTTCTCACCCATCCAGATAGTATGGAAGGTATCTGTCATCTCTCAACCGTCAATTCTACTGTCACTCCATAACAAATACTCCCCCCGTCCATGTCCATCCTGGGGGCGGCCGGCGCAAAGGGCATCAATTTGCGGGACCCGACTCATTTATGGTTTAAAAACATAATTGATGGATACCATGAGAACAGATTACACTGCATGGTGGCGTCGCTCTCTACGCCTCTGTCCTGACTTACCCCATGTTATCTGATGTTAGGAGACGCTGGTGTTTGGAGAGGTGCTAGATTGGGATCAACAGAGACGGAGAGGTTTTCTGGTATTAACTAGGAGCCAGAAAACTTGTGTTCAAATAACGTGTTGGATACTGTTAGACACCAGTTAGAATTAGTTTTATCTGGCGCTAGGGGAAATTTTGAATTTGAAATGGGCTAGTGTTGGAAAAAGGGAATCAGTTTTTTCTATTGCTAGCAGAGACTATGTAATAGCTAGTACATAACATGGGAACTAGAAATTGCTACAAAATGAAGAGTTAAGATAGACCTCACTGTCTCCTACTGCGACTACCACGTTACTGTTGAAGGCTTCTAGCCCTCGGTCACATGACCAAAAGTTGCAGTGGCGGGTCATCATAAGACCCGAGTCAGGAAACACTTGTCTTGTTCCCCGACAAATCTTACCTAGCGTCTGCATGTACCAGTGGGTTCGATGCTTGTTTTCATCTAAGTATTTAACAATACTGACTGAAACATCGAGAACCTTGTTCTTTGGCACCTTAATTAAGCAGCTGTTTACGTTACTGTTCCAGAGGCTTAGTGGGTTCGAATACAATACTGGTTCTCTACAGTGCAGTGCAATTTTAATATGCAACAATAGCTTCGAAAAATATATAGATTCCTACACCGCAAAAAACAGGAACGCTAATCATGGTGTCATCTATGACACAGGAGCTTCGAAGTAATCTACTTATGTGAATCTTGGTAGTTACTAATAAAATTAATTTATAAGTATGCAGTAATTGGTCTACTATTAAGTAGAGTTTATTAACTTTTCTTCCAATCAGAGCTGCCAGGATCATACGACAACCCTGAGTGCAAAAAATTCAGTGTAAAGTTAGGTTAAAATATGCTTGGTTAGATTACTTTATGTTAACGTATATTTTCGTATAACTGCTCTGTAGTAACGAAATTAAGACAGGTGGCTAACACCTAACAGGGGATGGGGCGTACACTGAAATTTCGTTCATGCATTTTCACACGAACGGTAAGAAATGTAGAGGATGAGTTGATGGTACGACTGCCGAAATTCTAATGATTATAAACAAATCACGGAACGGGTGGGGCTTGAACCCATGGCAGGTGGTTAACGCACTGGCCTGTGAGTTATAGGACTCACTTATCATGGGTTCAAGCCCCGCCAGTTGCGTGATTTGTGTGCAGCAGCAGCAGCCGCCATCTGTCAAAGGCACTTGTCAAATAGACATTTGGCCTGTTTAGTGTGTACTCACCTAGTTGTGGTTGAAGGGGTCGATTCACATCTCCTGACCCCGCCTCATCACTGGTGGGTGTGTGTGTGTGTGTGTGTAAGGGGTAGTCACCATCCATCCACTCACAAATCTTCGCAAGAGGTAATAAAAACTCACATTACCAAAAGGTTAGGTTTATTTCAATAATTACATTAGTTACAAATAACATTAGTTACAAATACATCCAAGAATACATACAAAATACACAGCGTGTATAAAAATATCTGGTGATTACTACAATTGAACTTATATTAAAACCTGTTCAAGAATTCAACACGACACACATTGTAACTAGAGAATGTAGGCAAGACATTTTTTATAACACATTCTTTTAAACACCCAAACTGTGTTTTAGAAATGTTAAAACGAGGGTAATTACTTTGATATAGCAAAATAACTGTGAAGGTGGTATTGTGTGTATGATTGTTATAGAGACGTTCATTGTAACTATCATCGGCGTCGCAATATAATACTTGGTAATTATATTTGACAAAATTTCGATACTCACGTTCATAACTCGTAAAAATTTCTTTTTTTTTTTTTTTTTTGGGTGGGGGAGAGGGGAGGTTCAACTTATCATTTTTGCAGTTTGTGTGTTGATTGTGATTGTTGCAGGTGTCACAATTAACACCGGCTCAACACCTGTGTTGATTGTGACACTTTCAACAGGTGTTCACCTGTTGGAGGTGTCACCCACTGAAGGGGGTCACCCATTGAAGGAATCACGTAATGAGAGGGTCGCCCCTTGAAGAGGTCACGCGTTGAGGGTAGACTAAAGGAAATCCATAACTAGCTTATTATATATATGGGAAAGCGCTAAACCCGAAAACATCTGGAGTCTGGGGAATGGGAGGTTATTAGGAGGAGGGTTGATCAGCCTTAATTCCTTGAATCAAGAGCCCTTCACCCCTATTAAAAGCCCTTCACCTCCCATCAAGAGCCTTTCACCCCACCAAGAGCCCTTCACTTTCGTCAAAACCCCTTTACCACCATGAAGGGGAGCTATTGATGGGTCGCCGCATCTCACTAAGCTAATAGCAGTCACGTGAGAGATTAGTGGTGCGCCAGTAGCAACAGTCTGGTTGAGAACCCTAGAACCGGTTATAGACGTGAGAGAGGGGCTAATCAGTGGGGTTGATAGTCTTTAGGAAAGAGGCGAAGGGAAGGGTGATAGGGGAAGGAAGAGAAGGAAAGAAAAGGGGCAAGGAAAATTGTGGGTGTTGTGGGCCTAGTTGATGTTATGTAGTGGTAGGTGTAGTAGGGGTGGGGGGCGTGGTTATGGTAGTGGGGGTGGTTCGTGAAGAGGTGATACCTATCTCTCACTTCAGAGTACATCACTACCTACCTGTCTACCAGCTACCACCTATTTACCTCTACCTTCCTTTCTTGCCTACCAACCCTTTAGCGTAGGTACCTACTTTATTTCGACCTACCTACACTCCTACTTACGAGTAGCTACCTACCTTCCACCCCCATCAGAGCTTCAGCATCTCTAGGATTGTAGCTAAATGGATTGTAGACCCTCAAGACTCATCTCTCAGGTATTAACGTCAATAACCATCTAGTCGACTCCGTCAATACTACAACTTAACTCACTCACTTGGGTAATACACGATTGTCCTTAATCTAGATAGTAATAGATAGCTTCGGTAGATAGCCTCGATGTGGAATTCCCAAGTCCGCTGCTGTCTTTTCTATGCACTTTTTGCTTATATTACTCTGCATTCGACTGAGAAAATCTCTGGTAGTCGAAGTGGTTCCTTAAGAAAATTATCTCACGTTGTTTAAGTGTCTCTTAAGCACTTGCCAGTATTATATACCTTAAAGAACAAAGTGGCACAATACCGTGACTGGAACAATACACGAATAACCCGCACATAGGAGAAAGTTATGACGACGTTTCGGTCTGACTTGGACCTTGTTAACTGTCCAAGTCGGACCGAAATGTCGTGAGGGTTATTTGTGTAGTATATACCTTCTTCGTAGCAACTGAGTCTAATCGTATGTAGTGGGACAAATAGACTAACTTGTACAATTAATCATCTATCAGCTCAGTGACAAGATATCAACCAAAATGAAAGTGGTGTACCGACAGACGATTTCAATCATTCTGCTAATAGCACATTTCAGGCCGCAACTGAGTGATAGATCAATTGTTAAACCTCTGAGATGAATGACACTGTCAACCAAAATATTGTCAAACCTCTAACATAACAAGTCATCGGGACTGAAAAAAAAAGAGGTAAATAAGGCATCTAGACTCTCCTTTCAATAAAGTTATGACAACTTTCAAGACGAAGGTAATTCCTTAAATTAGTTACATTTTCCCAAGAAATAACATATAAAATAAATAAGATAGGGAGCTACGCGCCATAAAGAGACAAAGAGACTACAAAATAGCCTAAAATCTGAAGTCAAATCGTTTCTTCGACAAAAAATAAAACAATGTTTATTTAAAACACAAAATTATTTCGCCCTTGAGATTATGAGCCACCTGGACGAGATGCGAATTTACATATGCCATAACATACTGAAATGAGAGATATGGAAGAAAATTGAAAAAAAACTAAGTGAAAAGCTGGAGCTCAGTGGACACAAAAAGAGAACGTTGTATCAACATTCGTGGTCCCAAACTTCTAATCATCTTACTGTAAAATATCAGAAATATTGTCGGGACAAGTGTGGAAGTCTCCAAGAGGAAATCGGTTAAGTACCTCCGAAAAGTGCCGGATCAACCAGGCTGTGATGGATATATAAGCCAGCAGATCGCCAGAAGCAACAGCCTGGCTGACCAAACAAGCACCAGAGAAGCCTGGCCCAGGTCCGGGCGTAGGAAAATTCTCGAAACCCATCAAAGGCATATCATAGGTAAACTTGTCAAGCTCAGAGATACCAGAACTCAAATCTGAAATGTGTCATGAATCATGCTTAATAAAAGACGATTCAACATAACTGGTCAGTATCCCTCAGATGAACCACCTCAGCACTGACTTCTTGGCCAGTAGTGGCTGCATATTCATGCTGTTTAACCCTAGTCTCAGGTTCCTAGGTCGTCCAAAAGCTATCACAGAACTAAAAAAACAAATTTGATTGCCATCGCAAAACCCTGCCATTTCAACTTGTAGCCTTGTTCATTCACTACAATAAAGCAAAACTAAATTATCCCAAGAAATAATTAACCCTGCGAAGTCGCCATGAAAAGATAAACCAGAAATAAAATCAGAAATCCACCTCACGTTTCTTAAACAACGCCTTCGTGTTCTCTTGTAAGATACACACCAAAAAGAAAAAAAATAATAATAGATGAAATTTCATTTTAGAGTACAGCAATAACAATTTAAACTTGAAAAGAAGAGGGAGGGGCAAGTCGCCCCCCGACACCCTACCCCCAATGGGGTATATTCTCGGGCATTACCTTCTTACCCATCGTGAAAGCTCAAGTCTTCTTAAATGGTAGTCATGGTTCCTTAGCTACGCGTGAAGAAGCATCCACGACATGCTCCTAATCTGTAATTTCGGTTCCTCTCCTCCGTAACAGGCGTAATGCATTATTTTGCCAGTGCTCGTATTGTTAAAGAGATAATAACTGACACTTACGTTGCAGTAAAATTTTCAAACTACTGTGAGACAGAAAAAATCAGAGAAAAATGTAATCGTTGCTGTAAACGTTCTGGAGAATCAGGCTGCCTGGTGGAGGTGTTTGTGTGTGTTGGGATGAGCCAAGTGTTTGGTGTGTTTGTACTCATCCAGTTCTGCTCGACCAGTTGTACTTGCATAGTTGTGTTCGCCTAGTTGAACCCACAATTTTACTCGCCTAGTTGTACCCATAGTTTTACTCGCCTAGTTGTACCCACAGTTTTACTCACCTAGTTGTACCCACAGTAGTTCTTATGCCATAGTTATGCTTGCGGTGGTCAATTACCATGTTCTGGTTCGACCGCTATCATTTTTAAATAGATTTTACAGATTCCTAGCCTCTTGGGAGCTATTGTACGTACACCTGAAGGTACTTAATATTAGTAATCTTCATTCATCACATCCTAATTCGCATCATTCCTAACAATGTTGAAACTAAAGAAATATTTCCTAACGTCTTCAGGACACATTCTCGTTTTTTTCAATATCTATTAATCTCTCTTGTCTCTGGTCCTCTCCTTTCAAACGATCTGTCACTATTTATCCAAGCAATGAGTTTTTAGAACGTCATTATCATGTCGCCTCTGGTTCTCCGATTTTGCAAAGGTGGTCGAGTTTATTTCCCTCATTCTTTTCTCGTGCATCAAGTCTTTCAACGCTGGACTGTTCAGGTTGAAAATCTTTATGTGCTGTCACAGTTGTGGACTCGACGTTGGTGCTGAGTATTCTACAAAGGGTAGAAGGGCTCCTCCTTGAACTTTTTCTTGATCTCGCAAACGCAGCCGAAGTTACTCTGTAGAGTAGCACTTCTGGTGATATTGAAAGGGTTATGTCTACTCCTAGATCTCTCCTCTGTTTTTTGGCCAGCAGTTGTTGTTCTTCCAGACTGTATTCAGTGTCTGGTCTTCTCCCTTCACCTGTGCTTATAACTCAGGTTCGCAAGAGGGCACAAGCCCAGGGCTTGACATTACTGCTTGACATTACTGCATCATGAGTGCACCATGAGCACTCATGATGGTAGCCGAGAAATGGTAAACTATGCCTGGCAGGATGAAGCCACAGGAAACTTGGCGGAGTTAGCCTTGGGCTCCGTTCCTTTCTACTGGTGGAGGTAGCCCTGGTGTTCGTCCCTGTCTACTGGTGGAGGTAGCCCTGGTGTTCGTTCCTGTCTACTGGTGGAGGTAGCCCTGGTGTTCGTCCCTGTCTATTGGTGGAGGTGACCTTGGAGTCCGTCCCTGTCAACAGGTCTCCCTGAACTCATAAAACAGTAGGAGTCATACAGAAACTGGGAAATTGGTAGGGATGGGGGGGGGGGAAGAGGTAGTCAGACTTGATCTAAGGAAGAAAATAGAAGTCACAATTCCTTAGAACAAGAGCCCTTCACTTGCATCAAGGCACCTTCCTCTCCTTGATGGGTTTACAGTACTTAACGGGGATAACAGTGTTTGGTTAAAGATTTCCTTGTCCTCTTAAGTGTTGATTGGTACTACATTGGTTTACCCTCCCTCCTGCTACGGTATCCAGGTCTAGATTGGTACTACATTGGCTCTCAGTTACAGTATCAGTGGTGAGGCTAGAGATACCTTGGTACTCCCCTTCGGAATGTTTGGCTAAATTGTCTTCGGCCTATTTTCTTTAAGTACCTGTCTCCTCTATTTTTCTTTGTTTCCTGAGACCCCTACTGTGTGTGTGTGTGTGTACTCACCTAATTGTGGTTGCAGGGGTGTATGTTGCAGGTGTGTGTGTGTATGTGTGTGTTGAGAAGAAGCGAGCTAAAACGCACATTTTAAAGTGTAACCCGAACATTTATGACTCGCATAAAACCAGCATCTTACTCGTTCATGAAATCACACAGATGCAAATGTGAAGCTGCAGGGACGAGGCCATGAATAGCCGAAAATAAAGACGTCAGTGATATTAGTATCAACACACACACACACACACACGCACACACCGGGCACATCTCCTGAGGCGCACATCAACCAAATAACTGCTGCAGCATACGGACGCCTGGCAAACCTAAGAACAGCATTCCGACATCTTAATAAGGAGTCATTCAGGACCCTGTACACTGTGTACGTTAGGCCCATACTGGAGTATGCAGCGCCAGTTTAGAACCCTCATCTAGCCAAGCATGTAAGGAAACTAGAAAAAGTGCAGAGGTTTGCAACAAGACTAGTCCCGGAGCTAAGTGGTATGTCCTACGAGGAGAGGTTACGGGAAATTAACCTGACGACATTGGAAGACAGGAGGGATAGAGGGAATATGATAACGACATACAAAATACTGAGAGGAATCGACAAGGTGGACAGAGACAGAATGTTCCAGAGGTGGGACACAGCGACGAGGGGACACAGTTGGAAGTTGAAGACTCAGATGAACCACAGGGATGTTAGGAAATATTTCTTCAGACACAGAGTTGTCAGGAAGTGGAATAGTCTGGGAATTGATGTAGTGGAGGCAGGATACATACATAGCTTTAAGGAGAGGTATGATAAAGCTCATGGAGCGGATAGAGTGACCGAGTAGCGGCCAGTGAAGAGGCGGGGCCATGAGCTGTGACTCGACCCCTGCAACCACAACTAGGTGAGTACACACACACACAAGAACATCACACACTGTTTTTATGTATATAAAGTAACAAGAGAGAATATACGTGCATGTAAGAAGGAACGTATATGAATAAACAAACTCTTGTTAGTGTTAACATTCAAAGAATTATTTCTGTTCAGAGATTAAAGTTCTTTAAAAAAATATTTGTAAATATTCATAAGTTAAAGTATTGTCACTGCATTATTATTATTATTATTATTATTAATTATTATAGTTTTACTGTATACCCATACATTTGTACTTAATATAATAGTTATCAATGTATGGGTATACAGTAATAATCATAATGCCACTGTGCATAATTATATTTTAAAATATGATACATGATGGAGTAAAAAATGCTAAAGATTATGAAAAAAAAACACGGAAAAAGTAATACATTTCTCAGTAAGAAATCAGTAAATAAAAGTTAAAATATTTGAAAGACGAGAAACAATCTCATCAGAAAACCCAACTCACCAAATATTTTCCCTTCACAAAGCCCAAGCCAGCAAATATTTTCCCTTCACAAAGCCCAAGCCAGCAAATATTTTCCCTTCACAAAGCCCAATCCACCAAACGTTTCCTCTTCATAAATACGAAGCAGACAATGATTTTCCCCTCAGAAGTGCCTACCTACCAAACACTTCTTTATTTCCTCTGACGAGAAAGCAAGAATTCCACGTTGGTTGGTTAAAGGGTTTTAACCATTAACTGTCCAAACGTATATATACGTTTTTACCGCTAGCGCTCCGACCTTGATTTTCCCCATAAGAAAGCATGTAAAAAAAACGTATATATACGTTCGGAGCGCTAGCGTTAAAAACGTATATATACGTTTGGACAGATAATGGGTTAAAGCATAACTACTATACGAGCCATTAAGGCTTCAAATAACCAGCTCACCACGATAGTGTAAGATAGGCTAGGATAGTGTGGGGTAGTCTGGGATAGCCTAGGATAGTGTGAGATACGCTGGGATAGCCTAGGATAGTGTGGGATAGGTTAAGAATACTTAAATCCATTAAAACAGGGTGTATATGCATCACGAGTATATAAACACCATATATACATCCCTCAGAGCATGTATTCTGTTGAAGAAACGGCGTTTTCTGTTGGACACGAAGTCAACAGCCCTGGATACGTACCTAAGGCCACTCCGATCTTAAGTGGCAAACGAGCCAAATGAACGTAAAGGTAATATTTCCATGTTATAAGACGGGAATGTCGATTTTGTGAGCCCCGCGCGTTTAGCACTCTCTTGCTGCGTGTCGCTTAGTTCCGTCATCTCGCATAATATAGAACGTTTCTATTTTTTTACATATTTTCTTTTATTTTCGGAATTATCTTATATTCTGCTGATTTTATTTTTTTCGTTTTTTTTTATTTTTGTCCCTTGTTTCCTTTCCTTGTTCCATTCACTATCTGATGTTCATATTAAATCTGTACTGTCTCATTCTTCTGCGTTCTCTTCTGTTTCTTATTCTCTTTCTGTTTATTTCTTACGTTTCTCTTTCTACTTTACCTGGTTTTCTTCCATGTGTTTATTAAACACTTTTATCTATTTCTAATCGCCACTTCCTGCGTTTCTTTCGTATTTGTTTTTATTATCTCGTGTGTTTCTGCTTCGTTCATTTTTTGCGATTGGCGATTTTTTTCCTCTTCTCTTGGACATCTTTCTTCGATAATTTTTGCCTGTTACTATTGTTCTTTATTCATTTCTTGTGCGTTGTTTCTTACTATTAATGTTTTGTCAGTCCCCTCTTCCCATTTGCGTGTGTGTGTGTGTGTGTGTGTGTGTGTGTGTGCGCGCGCGCGTTTATTGTGCACTAATATATGTCAGTAAATTAAGATGTATTCACGCATCTTCTCCAACTACTGTTACAGCAACAACAACAGCACCGTCACCACTAACATCAAGGGCGGAGAGAACGAGAGGAGGCTGAAGAAAGTAGGGGGTAAAGAGTGGGAGGCAGACGGGAGTAAAGGACGCCTTATTTTTCTTTGATGTCTGATGTGGTCGTGACAGAGTGGACCTCAACCTTCCCCACTCCCTAATCAATCTCTCTCTCTCCCTCCCTCCCTCCCTCTCTCTCTCTCTCTCTCTCTCTCTCTCTCTCTCTATCTCTCTTTCACTTCCTTCTATTCTCTGCTCTCTATCATGGCTCCAGTTTCTTACCCTTCAAAGGTATTTGCTAAAGATTGATGAGAGTCTCTTGATCCAAAAGAAATTCGCACTATCCAATCCTCCTTTGGATCAAACCTGATCACCCCCCGTTTCCCCCCCTCCAGGCTTTGTATCACCCCTACGGGTTCACCGCTTCCCACTGAATATCACCCACTTATTGTTTGCTTACAATTAGACAACAATCAACAAAGGCCCGTTCGTGACCCCGTACATGAACGTAAACAAACGAAATCCCATTATCAAACCAATACTTACAAATTTTAGCGTGTCTTTAAAAAAAATCTTATAGAATTATGCTTGAAAGTAAAAACCTCTGGAGCTTTGCACATTAGTTGACTGGCCAACTATACACATTACTTGACTGGCCAACTATACACATTACTTGACTGGCCAACTATACACATTACTTGACTGGCCAACTATACACATTACTTGACTGGCCAAGTATACACATTTTATTCACTTATATTAATTTTACATTAACGGTCCTTTTTTTTTTTTTTTACATTCTTTCGCTTCCTAGAAATGATGTTTGTCGTGGAAAAATTATGCTCAAGCCTAAACATATTGTGTCGTTATATAAATATAATTTCACTAGTCACATCATACAAGAAATACATATTATATATATATGACTAATGTTTATAATAGTTGTCATGTGTAAAAGTAATGTTGATAACGATGAGCTGAAAAAAATATGATAGGATTTATATGGCCATAAAATATTTGATATATATATATATATATATATATATATATATATATATATATATATATATATATATATATATATACATATATATATACATATATATATATATATATATATATATATATATAGATAGATAGATAGATAGAGAGAAAGAGAGAGCTCATAAAGAAAACAGTACACTCAGCAACACATACAAGCCATGTACACTTGCTTAGCAACATACACATTACCTATATACATATCTGAAAATCATACACATCTGAGACTCCGGCGGTTACAAGTTCCTCCAGACATACGAGTTATTTTTTGCCTCAACACCCACATTCCTGTGTGTGTGTGTGAGAGTGTGTGTGTGTGTGTGTGTGTGTATGTGTGAGTGTGTGTGTGAGTGTGTGTGAGTGTGTGTGTGTGTATGAGTGTGTGTGTGTGAGTGTGTGTGAGTGTGTGTGTAATAAAATAATAATGACAATAAAAATATAATAAATAACATAATGAAGAGCAGAAATTATAAGAGTAACAATAATGACAAAACGGTAAAAAAAATAAAAAATAAAGTTGAACCAAATAATCGGTTCAAATAACCAACAGAGACGATGATCATCCAAACAGAAAAACGAAACGCTGTAACAACTGTTAATTCCTGTTGTAACTGTTGGTCTGTTGCGCGTTTTATTAGACTTCTATTAGTATATTAGTATTATTACTATTACAATTATTACTGTTATTATTACTATTATTATTACTATTATTATAATTATTATTATTACTATTATTATAATTATTATTATTACTATTATTATAATTATTATTACTATTATAATTATTATTATTATTACTAGTTAAACGCTCAAGCGGTGTCTGTCATGCAGTGCATGAGGAATATTGAACACTCACGTTTGATCCAGGGAAAAAGGCAACGCCAATTCCCTGGATCGAGAGCCACTGAATCCGTTCTCCCTCTTCCGTACACTCCACCCCCCCCCGTCCAAGTTTGTGTATTTTCTGAAGAGTTTATTAGTTTGTGGAGGTGCTAAACCCGTATGGGCTATTCGGTGCAAAGTAGTGGTGAAGGCTCGATCCTCCGTCCATTTTTTCTGATTAAATTTAGATAGTGGCAGTGTTGCTGGTGGCAGTGGTACTGTTGTTGGTGGTAGTGGTAGTGTTGTTGGTGGTAGTGACAATGTTGTTGGTGGTAGTGACAATGTTGTTGGTGGTAGTGGCAGTGTTGCTGGTGGCAGTGACAGTGACAGTGTTGTTGGTGGTAGTGGCATTGTTGGTGGTAATGACAGTGTTGTTGGTGGTAGTGGCAGTGTTGTTGGTGGTAGTGGTAGTGTTGTTGGTGGTAGTGGCAGTGTTTTTGGTTGTAGTGGTAGTGTTGTTGATGGTAGTGGTAGTGTTGTTGGTGGTAGTGGCAGTGATGCTGGTGGCAGTGACAGTGTTGTTGGTGGTAGTGTTGCTGGTGGTAGTGGCAGTGTTTTTGGTGGTAGTGTTGCTGGTGGTAGTGTTGTGAAAGTGGCAATGTTGTTGATGGAAGTGGCAGTGTTGTTGGTGGAAGTGGCAGTGTTGTTGGTGGAAGTGGCAGTGTTGTTGGTGGTAGTGGTAGTGTTGCTGGGGGTAGTGTTGTGGAAGTGGCAATGTTGTTGGTGGTAGGGGCATTGTTGTTGGTGGTAGTGGCAGTGTTAGTGGTAGTGTTGTGGAAGTGGCATTGTTAGTGGTAGTGGCAGTGTTGTTGGCGGTAGTGTTGTGGAAGTAGCAGTGTTGCTGGTAGTAGTGGTAGTGTTGCTGGTAGCAGTGGTAGTGTTGATGGTGGTATTGACAGTGTTGATGATGGTAATGGTAGAGTTCCTGGTGGTAGTGGCAGTGTTGCTGGTGGTAGTGACAGTGTTGCTGGTGGTAGTGACAGTGTTGCTGGTGGTAGTGACAGTGTTGCTGGTGGTAGTGACAGTGTTGCTGGTGGTAGTGACAGTGTTGCTGGTGGTAGTGACAGTGTTGCTGGTGGTAGTGACAGTGTTGCTGGTGGTAGTGGTAGTGTTGCTGGTGGTAGTGGCAGTGTTGCTGGTGGTAGTGGCAGTGTTGCTGGTGGTAGTGGCAGTGTTGATGGTGGTAGTGGCAGTGTTGATGGTGGTAGTGGCAGTGTTGATGGTGGTAGTGGTAGTGTTGCTGGTGGTAGTGACACTGTTGCTGGTGGTAGTGGTAGTGTTGATGGTGGTAGTGGCAGTGTTGCTGGTGGTAGTGGCAGTGTTACTGGTGGTAGTGGCAGTGTTACTGGTGGTAGTGGCAGTGTTGCTGGTGGTAGTGGCAGTGTTGTTGGTGGTAGTGGCAGCGTTGCTGGTGGTAGTGGCAGTGTTACTGGTGGTAGTGGCAGTGTTGCTGGTGATAGTGGCAGTGTTGCTGGTGGTAGTGGCAGTGTTGCTGGTGATAGTGGCAGTGTTGCTGGTGGTAGTGACAGTGTTACTGGTGGTAGTGGCAGTGTTACTGGTGGTAGTGGCAGTGTTACTAGTGGTAGTGTTGCTGGTGGTAGTGGCAGTGTTGCTGGTGGTAGTGGCAATGTTGCTGGTGGTGGCATTGTTACTGGTGGTAGTGGTAGTGTTGCTGGTGGTGGCAGTGTTACTAGTGGTAGTGGCAGTGTTGCTGGTGGTGGCAGTGTTACTGGTGGTAGTGGCAGTGTTACTGGTGGTAGTGGTAGTGTTGCTGGTAGTTGTCATTTAATGACAGTTATTAGTCATTGTTGGTAGTTTTAGTGTTAGTCACTAGTTACGTTTTCTGATCATGAGTGGTTGGTTAGTTTTTAGTTTCTATGTTGGGTATGTTAGTGGTTGTAGTGGATATGTTAGTGGTTGTAGTGGATATGTTAGTGGTTGTAGTGGATATGTTAGTGGTTGTAGTGGATATGTTAGTGGTTGTAGTGGATATGTTAGTGGTTGTAGTGGATATGTTAGTGGTTGTAGTGGATATGTTAGTGGTTGTAGTGGATATGTTAGTGGCTGTAGTGGATATGTTAGTGGCTGTAGTGGATATGTTAGTGGTTGTAGTGGATATGTTAGTGGCTGTAGTGGATATGTTAGTGGTTGTAGTGGATATGTTAGTGGTTGTAGTGGATATGTTAGTGGTTGTAGTGGATATGTTAGTGGTTGTAGTGGATATGTTAGTGGTTGTAGTGGATATGTTAGTGGTTGTAGTGGATATGTTAGTGGTTGTAGTGGATATGTTAGTGGTTGTAGTGGATATGTTAGTGGTTGTAGTGGATATGTTAGTGGTTGTAGTGGATATGTTAGTGGTTGTAGTGGATATGTTAGTGGTTGTAGTGGATATGTTAGTGGTTGTAGTGGATATGTTAGTGGCTGTAGTGGATATGTTAGTGGTTGTAGTGGATATGTTAGTGGTTGTAGTGGATATGTTAGTGGCTGTAGTGGATATGTTAGTGGTTGTAGTGGATATGTTAGTGGCTGTAGTGGATAAGATGGATGAACATCCGCCAAACACCATTAATCACTATAACTCATCTACCATCCACACCTTTGAAACACCCTTAAATCCACCTGACCCTTAATTAAATCTACATGACCCTTGAACCCACATGACCCTTGAACCCACATGACCCTTGAACCCACATGACCCTTGAACCCACATGACCCTTGAACCCACATGACCCTTGAACCCACATGACCCTTGAATCTACATGACCCTTAAATCCACATGACCCTTGAACCCACATGACCCTTGAACCCACATGACCCTTGAACACACATGACCCTTGAATCTACATGACCCTTGAACACACATGACCCTTGAACCCACATGACCCTTGAACACACATGACCCTTGAACACACATGACCCTTGAATCTACATGACCCTTGAACCCACATGACCCTTGAACCCACATGACCCTTGAACACACATGACCCTTGAACACACATGACCCTTGAATCTACATGACCCTTAAATCCACATGACCCTTGAACCCACATGACCCTTGAACACACATGACCCTTGAACCCATATGACCCTTGAACCCACATGACCCTTGAACCCACATGACCCTTGAATCCACATTATCACCGTACTCGGTAAGGAAGCGCTAAGCCCTTGGGGGGATATACAACGCTTGAGGAAATGTGAGCCATTCAGGTTCGATCCAAGGAAGAAGACCAGATACAATTCCCTGGATCAAGAGCCCCCTCACAGACATCAAGGAACCTCTCACACACACACAAAGGCTTCCAATCCACAGCTAATACAAAGCTCCCTTCCATCCAACGCCCCTCACAAAAACTCCCCTTAACAACGCCTAAGAAACGCATTCGAGTACATTTCTGTCCTTTGACATTTTATTACTTATCAAAACAAGTCGTAGTAGTGATTTAACGAGGCAGTAACTCAGTGGGGTAATTATGTTCCTTGATAAATTGTAGCGGAGTGTTGTGGAGCCTGTCTTCACGGCCGGCTCGCACGCAAACAAAATGGCTGACCTGGCCGGCTCGATGGACAAGCAGCGCTGGAGAGACAATAGGGAGGGAAGGAGTGAGGGAAGGAGTGAGGGAAGGAGTGAGGGAAGGAGAGCGATATGGAGGACGAAAAGTGGGAGGAGAGAAGAAAAGGTGGGGGTGAAGGCGTGAAAAATGGAGAAAAGAACGATGGGATTCGTTTTTTTTTTTTTAATTCAGGTTCGTCGAAGGCTTCATCCTTGTTTTCTTTCTTTCTTCTTCGTTAGCTTTTTCTTCAGCTTCCACACTTCAGCTTTTTGAGTCTCTTCTCACCTGCTGTCTTCTTCTTCTTCTGGTTTCTACTTTTCCCCATTTTGCTCTGTTTTTCCTTCTTTCTTAATCTTCCACACCAAGTGATGGCCAGAATTTTCTTTCGTGAATAATAAAATTGATTCACGGAATACTAACTTCTTTAATACCGGTGAATATTACTATGCTTTAATATCTGAAGTATTGAAAATATCTCTGAAGAATTTAGAAATTTTTGAAGAATTTAGAAATTTTTGAAGAATTTAGAAATTTTTGAAGAATTTAGAAATTTTTGAAGAATTTAGAATTTTTTGAAGAATTGAGAATTTTTTTGAAGAATTTAGAATTTTTCTTTTAAGAGTTGATAATTTTTCATTTTTTTTTTTTTTTAAGAAATGAAAATTTGTAAAGAATTTACATTTTTTTAAAGAATTTAACACCTTTTATTTTTATTTTTTTAAAAAAATTATTTTTTTTAATTAAATTGAAACATTTTTGAAAATTTTGCACTTTTATATATATTTTTTACACAAATATTCCAGCAGATGTTCGTTAATTAAGTCACACCTGGAACGTGCACCAGTACCAATGTGTACGTCACTATCAGGCACTGCCGCGCAGAACGAGGCACTGCAGCACAGAACGAGGCACTGCCGCACGGAACGAGGCACTGCCGCACGGAACGAGGCATTGCTACAAAAATCGAGGCACTGTCGCACAGAACGAGGCACTGCCGCACAGAATGAGGCACTGCCGCACAGAACGAGGCACTGCCGCACAGAACGAGGCACTGCCGCACAAGGTGTAGAAAATAGACAACAAAATATAGAAACTGTAGCCAGCGAGACAAGGATGTAGAGGAAAGTGAATTGTAGGATTAGCGAGAAAGAATATGAAACAGTAGTGAAGGAGAGAGAGAGAGAGAGAAGAGAGAGAGAGAGAGAGAGAAAGAGGGGGGAACAGATAGAGGAAAAAACAGATGAAAGATAGAAATGGATGTAGGAAAGGGAGAAAAATAAATGGAGAACAAGGGAGTAATGTACCAAAAAGGGGGGGGGGAAGGGATTAAGTAAGAGGAAAGAAAGAATAGAGAGGGAAGGGAGAAAATTTTAGGTGGGAAGTAGAGAGGAGAGGGAGGGAGAGAGAGAGAGATGGTTGGTGGGTGGAGGAGCAGGAAAAGCTTGAGGGAGTGATGGAACAGTAATAGTAGGTGTTGGGGCAAGGAAGGTGGGCAAGATAGGAGAGAGAGAGAGAGAGAGAGAGAGAGAGAGAGAGAGAGAGAGAGAGAGAGAGAGAGAGAGAGAGAGAGAGAGAGAGAGAGAGAGAGACCCAGCGCAATATCTCTAACCTTGACTGGAAGGCAGGGCATCCTGGCTGCAACCCCACCACCTCCACCACCCCCACCTCCACCCCAACACCATCCCCACCATCCCCACTACACCCACCATACCCACTACACCCACCATACCTCGACCTTTATTTATGTGGCTGAACTCAAGAAGGAAAATGAACACAGGCTTCAGTATTCTAGCGCTCCAAGTCTTTAAGGGATTCAGCACCCTGAGATTCCAATCTTCCAGGATGTCAAGTCTTTAGAGGTTCCAGATCTTCATAGTTTCAGATTTCTAAAGCTTTAAAAATCCAAGGTTCGAAGCCCCTAGAGTTTCAAGACATGGACTTGGTTCTATGAACCTTAATATCTTCAAGGTTTTAAGCATTAGGATTACATTGAGTCAAAACATCTGAGTTACCAGTATTCAAAGACATATCTGTCACCAGTTTTGGGTTTATTTGCCCTAACAGTCCGACCAGAGGCCTGATTTTTAGTAATATAGGGCTTCAGAATCTCTAGTTTGCATAAATTAAAATTCTACTTTTTTTTTTAGGGTTCCAGGTTTTCAGATCTCTATGGAGCTTCAATATCAAATGGATTCAAGGCTCCAGACCTTTTAGGCTAAGCAATTCCAGGATTTCCAGTGCACAAACACTTCAAGACTCCAGTGTTCTTAAATTCCTCCGACCTCAAGTTTCATTATTCCAGAGCTCAAATTATACAAAACTCTGCAGCATTCCTGGGTTCCAGTATTGCTGATCTTCTGTATTTCAGGGCTCCGGGTCCTCAATGCTTCAGGGTTTCAGGGCCCCAGACACGAAGATGATATCTCCTGCAAGGGTCTTGTTGCCCGCACCAACCCGGCTCCCCAGCACGATAATATAGCGTTAATAAATTTGGTATGAGGGAGTTTTTTGTGTGGTTGCTCCCATCCTTAATTATATTTTGCAGGGGGCAAGGCAGACACGGAGGAGGGAGGGAGGGAGGGAGAGAAGGAGGGAGGGCGGTAAGGCGAATGGGAGGCGCTTGTGAACCAAACCTCAGTGATGGTGGAGGGGGGATTAACAGGGAGTGATGGTGGTAGGTAGTGGCGTTTGTTGTTGTAATGTTGGTTGCTGTTATAGGTATTGCAAGTGGGTAACGGCAGAGAGGGAGGGGAGGGAAAAGGATTGGTTGTTTTAAGAGGATAATGGCTGTTCTTATTGTAGAGGTGCGTGGTTGGAAGTAAGCAGAGGTAGTGGAGTAATTTTAGGCAAATAGTAGTTGGCGAAGGAAGGTAACAGCAAGATGGTCGTGATTGGTAAACATCATGTCTAAAAGCACAAGTAGACGAAGATTCAGAAGAAAAACTGGTAGAAAGAAGAGAGGTCATGTGTAAAGTGGCCCAGAAAACTCGCTGATACAACGAAAACATTTGAGAATGATTAATATAACTAGCGTATCTCCACACTGATAGGTAGCACAGAATTTATATGATTTCTTGATTAACGAAAAAAGGTGATTTTGATTCATCAGAAACGATTCTCGTTTAACAATTACATATAATTAATATATATATATATATATGTCGTGCCGATTAGGTAAAACTTGCGATTTTGGCTTAAATAGCAACGCTCACTTTGCCATATAAGACAAGTGAAAATTTGTGTATGCAATAATTTCGCCAAAATCATTCTGAACATAACGAAAAAAATATATTTCATTGTGTTTGTTTATTATTAAATTAATGTTAACGTATCTAAAATATATTTAGTTGGGTTAGGCTAAATTAAATTGCGCTTGTTGTAATAAGGTTAGGTAGGTTTTCAAAGTTTCTCTTGGTAGAAAATTATAAATTCTTACATTAACATAAATGAAAAAATATATATTTAAACGTATAAGAGAAAATTTTAGAAAGGACTTAATTTTGGACGAGTTCTTGCTAATTGACCAGTTTTACCTAATCGGCACGACATATATATATATATATATATATATATATATATATATATATATATATATATATATATATATATATATATATATATATATATATAATATATATATATATATCGTGCAGATTAAGGTGAACGGACGAGTTTGGCTTATTAATCAAGGTTGTTCTGTGCCGAATTAGCTGAATGAAATTGTGTTTTTGCCATAAATCAGCGAAAATCAATCTGAACATAACGAAAAAATATACATCATATTAAACATATTTATACCTTATTAAATAAATTTAAACTGAAATATGCTATACATAGCAGAATTTAGCTAAAAAAAAATTATGCTAATTTAAGTTAGATTAGGTGACGCTTCTAAGTTAGGTTTTGTAAAAAAAAAAAAATCTTTAATATCGTTGTCAAAAAAAAAAAATTATCAATTTCTAAAATAATTTTTTTGGAAAAGTTTAAATTTTAAAGAAGTTCGGTCTATTCGGCAAGTTCGGTTTATTAGGCACTACACATATATATCCTTTAGATCATCCAGTGACCCCCTTATGGATGGGTAGGAAATGAAACATCGCCAGTGTTTATCAAGGATGGGACCAGCTGAGTTGCAGCTGGTCCCAGCTGAGTCCCAGCTGTTTCACTAAACATTTTCCAACGAGATGCCCTGATTCACTAAATAGTCTAGAGATGCCCCTGATTCATTCAAAGTTCCAGAGAGGGGCCCTGGTTCATTCATATTTCCAGAGGGGCCCTGGTTCATTCAAAATTTCAGAGAGGGGTCCCTTGTTCATTCAAAGTTTCAGAGAGGGGCCCCTGGTTCATTAAAAGTTCTAGAGAGGGGCCCCTGGTTCATTAAAAGTTCTAGAGAGGGGCCCCTGGTTCACTGAACATTTCAGTGAAATGCCCTGGTTAAAAAAAAAAAACATGGAGTTAGACGACGATTATCACTTAACGACAGGAGGAAGAGCCTAACGAAAGTGTGACACGCTTGACGAAAATATAAACGCGCTATGCCCTTTCGAAAGGGAGGCCCCTTTAGAAAGGGCACCTCGCGTAACCAAGAAAAACAGAATCCTTTTTAACGAAAATGGGACGTGTTTAACGAAAGACTGGCTCTTTTAGCGAAAGAGGAACGCATTTAACGATTGGAAAGGGCACTTAAAACGGATAACTCGCTTGGTAAAAAGAGGATCTGTTCACCCAGCAGAAACAGCCTGGTTGATCAGACCTTGATCCACCACGAGGTTTGGTCTCAGACTGAGCTGCGGGGGCGTTGACCCCCGAAACCCTCTCCAGGTAAACCCCCCTTCAAACTAGCCCCAGCGCAATGTGTTGTATGCGGCTCTCTGAAAGTGTGGTTGTGTATCCCGTAGACTTTATGGACGTGTCCTCAAGTCAATCTGCTCTCAAGTAATAGTAACGCCAGCTATGCTGGAACGGAAGCTATGAAGCTCCCGTTAGCTGATAAACCCTTGCTGGAATACTTGACGATATCCTCGTTACTCTATTGAAGGTTCCCAGAACTGACAGATGAGCCCCATCCTGGATCATGGAAGTTGGGTAGCAACACAATGCTGATGTATACATTCTTTTTTTGTAAGCTTCAGCTCCAATAACTGACGACTCTAACAGAATAATTGGGGAGATCCTCACTGCCCTACTAAAGTCTTCCAGGTCAGACTGACAGTGTTTCAAAACATGACCAACATTTTGCTTTCATTGCATTTATTTAATGCCCAAATAAACTGATTTTAATCGAATTTAATTTGCCCAAACAAATATCAACTATTTTTTGCCAATGTTTTGCACGTTTATTTTTATGTCATGCTAAATATATTGCAATTGATTCAGTTCTTGAAATTTCAACAAAAGTAAATTTTAAACAATATTCTCAGTCGATGAACTAAATTAAATCCTTAAGTAAAAGTATAAACAATATTAAGTCTGTCCTAATATAATAAATCAATCATTATTTATAAAGCTTATTTAAATAAATCTGTTCTCTCTCTTCGGATTTTTAATTTTATATTGTGCACTAACACAGAAATCCAAACTAAATTTAAAATATCGCTCATGCGAGTAAAATACCAATTGGTTTTTCGTAAAAACCAGCTAAACCTATATTCGAGAACACGGTTTTGTATTCCCTTGATGAAGAAAACATGAAAATTAACGTAAACGAAGAAAAATGTAAGCAACACAAGTTTATCCTGTTGCATTTCTAAAGCAGAGAGATGCAGCCTCACCAAGCCCATCCAAGTCTAACTTGAGAAAAGCGCTGCATTGCATGGTGTAAGGACAACTCTTGTTGAGTAATATGCACTTCAGGGTTGTGTCGCCCCCTGGAGTGCATGTCCTCCGACTTGTTAGCCGACTAGAGTACAAGATATAGTGAACCATAAGCACAGGTGCCATCCCCCACACACACACACACACACACACACACACACACACAAAACACACACACACACACACACACACACACACACACACACTGCATTGAGTGTTTGTCGCGGCAACTCAAGGCACAAACGTATTTTTGTGAACGTAACAGATGAAGCACTTTGTGGGCCGTAATAACACCACTGCCACCGTCATTACCTACCTCACCAGATGTAATTATCGTAGAAAAACTGAACCTGGGTTTCTACAGGTAAGGATGAACCTAGTGGGATGCGCCCGTAGGCCACAGCCAGGTAAAATATGCCAGGTTATCTTCACAAATTATACTCCTATCAAATACCTTGTGGACCAGAACTTTTACATATAAGAACCGGAAACTAACATACAAAATAGGAAAGAACATATATGTGTGTGTGTGTGTGTGTGTGTGTGTGTGTCTGTCTGTCTGTCTGTCTCTGTCTCGTGCCGAATAGGTAAAACTTCCTATTTTGGCTTAAACAGCAACGCTCTTTTTGCCGAATAAGGCAAGCGATAATTTGTGTACGCAATTTCGCAAAAATCATTCTGAACCTAACGAAAAAAATTATTTCATTGTGCTTGTTTATTATTAAATTATTGTAAACTTATCTAAAATATATTTAGTTTGATTAGGCTAAATTAAATTGCGCTTGTTAAAATAAGGTTAGGTAAGTTTTCTAAGGTTCTTTTGGTACAAAATTATTTTTTTACATTAACATAAATGAAAAATATATCTTTAAACGTATAAGAGAAATTTTTAGAAAGTACAATTTTAAACGAGTTCTTGCTAATTGACCAGTTTTACCTATTCAGCACGACATTATATATATATATATATATATATATATATATATATATATATATATATATATATATATATATATATGTCGTACCAAGCTCTCAC
The DNA here is from genome assembly GCA_009830355.1 of Cherax destructor. Lineage (NCBI taxonomy): Eukaryota > Metazoa > Arthropoda > Malacostraca > Decapoda > Parastacidae > Cherax > Cherax destructor. The sequence goes on along the minus strand of WNWK01000068.1, from coordinate 248,141 downwards.
CACCAAGCCCTCACTACAACCACACCACCACCACTACAGGAGCTTTGACTCGACCCCTGCAACCACAACTAGGCGAGTACAGGTGTCCAGAAAAAAAGTCACTGGAAAAAAGGGGTCACAATTTTGACTTGGAAAAAAAATGTTACTGAAAAAAAGTAATTTTATTTAGGTTAGGTTAGGTTGTGACTTTTTTTTTTTTTTCCCCTGTGACTTTTTCTTTGACTTTTTTTCCTGTGACTTATTTTCCTGGATCCCCACAACACCATGACACATTTACCACCATTCCACATCCCACACCACGGCCCCCACCACCCTACCCTTCATCACCCCTGCCACAAATCCATGCCAAAGAAGGCAAAATACCCCCATGTCTCATTCCCCATTACAGAATATTTCACATTACTAACGTAGAGTCCTCATGCAAAGCCGCTGAGGGTGGTGGTCATGCAATTTACTATGGGTAAAATGACCCTTGTTGCTCTAGGAGGCTCAGATTTGATTCGTTGTGTTTACACACTGACAATACACACGTGGGTACTCCAACAGCTGTTTTTTGTTTACGTCAGATGTTGACAACAGCTGTTATTTGTTTACAATGGCTATTTATTTTGTTTACACTAATTCTTATTGGCCTCTGGTAATATGACACTAAAGGTTCAAACTCTGGTAACGACACACTGAGAGTTCAAACTCTGGTAACGACACACTGAGAGTTCAAACTCTGGTAACGACACACTGAGAGTTCAAACTCTGGTAACGACACACTGAGAGTTCAAACTCTGGTAACGAAGAACTGTGGATTCAAAGCAACAAAATGAGCTACAAGGGAAATACTGCACATATTTTTTTTCCAGCTCAATTTTCCTCTCAATTTAAAAAAAAAATCAGGGTCTTTGCACTTGCAGAATTGCTTCGGCAGAATTAAATATATCAGAGGAATTATATGGATCTGGTACCACAAGTGCGATTTTTGTGCAGAAACCTATTATTTTCTTGCATAATTCGACACCCAATTTATATTAAAGTTAAATGTCGTAGAAACAGAATTACTCGATAAAAAAATATATATATATTTCGTACTTGAGGTTCATCAAATTATTTTATTACATCCTCCAATCCTCATTTTTTTCTCTTCTATCCCATTTCTCTTCACGTTACTCAAAATAAAAATATATAATCAAATTGTATACCTCAATAAAATTATTAAAATTTTCACTTATATATATATATTTCTTTCAACACGTCGGCCGTTTCCCACCGAGGCAGGGTGGCCCACCGAGGCAGGGTGGCCCACCGAGGCAGGGTGGCCCACCGAGGCAGGGTGGCCCACCGAGGCAGGGTGGCCCAAAAGAAAAAAAACGAAAGTTTCTCCTTTTACATTTAGTAATATATACAGGAGAAGGGGTTACTAGCCCCTTGCTCCCGGCATTTTAGTCGCCTCTTACGACACGCATAGCTTACGGAGGAAGAATTCTGTTCCACTTCCCTATGGAGAGAGGAAATAAGAACAAGAACTAGTAAGAAAATAGAAGAAAACCCAGAGGGGTGTACTCACCTAATTGTACTCACCTAATTGTGGTTGCAGGGGTCGAGACTCAGCTCCTGGCCCCGCCTCTTCGCTGTCCGCTACTGGGTCTCTGCTCTCCCTGCTCCATGAGCTTTATCATACCTTGTCTTAAAACTATGTATGGTTCCTGCCTCCACTATATCTTTCTCTAGACTATTCCACTTCCTGACTACTCTGTGGCTGAAGAAATGCTTCCTAACATCCCTTTGACTCATCTGAGTCTTCAGCTTCCAGTTGTGTCCTCTTGTTTCTGTGTTCCCTCTCTGGAACATCCTGTCACTGTCTACCTTGTCGATTCCCCGCAGTATTTTGTATGTCGTTATCATGTCTCCTCTGACCCTTCTTTCCTCCAGTGTTGTTAGTCCTATTTCCCTCAGCCTTTCTTCATAGGACAGACCCCTGAGTTGTGGAACTAACCTTGTCGCAAACCTTTCCACTTTCTCTAGTTTCTTTATATGCTTGACCAGGTGTGGGTTCCAGACTGGTGCTGCATATTCTAGTATGGGCCTGACGTATACGGTGTACAGTGTCTTAAACGAGTCCTTGTTAAGGTAACGGAACGCTAATCTTAGGTTTGCCAGTCGCCCATATGCTGCCGCAGTTATCTGGTTGATGTGTGCCTCCGGAGACGTGCTTGGCGTTATACTCACCCCAAGGTCTTTCTCCTTTTCCGAGGTTTGTAGCCTTTGTCCGCCTAGCCTGTACTCTGTCAGCGGTCTTCTTTGCACTTCTCCGATTTTCATGACTTTGCATTTGGTGGGATTGAACTCGAGAAGCCATTTGCTAGACCAGATGTCAAGCTTGTCCAGGTCTGTTTGAAGTCCTGCTTGGTCCTCCTCCTTACTGAGGGTGTGTATATATATGCTTGTTCATGAATGTGTAGTGTGACCTAAGTGTAAGTAGAAGTAGCAAGATGTATCTGAAATCTTGCATGTTTATGAGACAAAAAGAGACACCAACAATCCTACCATCATGTAAAAAATTACAGGATGTATATATATATATAAACATATATCACTGTGCATTTTTCTTAGCTGTTATGGTTAACAGGAATTTTTGGCCACATTACTGAGGAATTTATTGTTTCTTAAAACTCACCTGCATTGACCATCACGTCAGCGAAGAATGTAACTCAACTCACTCACTCACTCACTCTCTCTTCTCTCTCTCTCTCTCTCTCTCTCTCTCTCTCTCTCTCTTTCTCTCTCTCTTTCTCTCTCCCCTCTCTCTCTCTCTCTCTTTCTCTTCTCTCTCTCTCTCTCTCTCTCTCTCTCTCTCTCTCTCTCTCTCTCTCTCTCTCTCTCTCTCTCTTTCTCTCTCTCTCTCTCTCTCTCTCTCTCTTCTCTCACTCACTCTCTCTCTCACTCACTCTCTCTCTCACTCACTCTCTCTCTCACTCACTCACTCTCTCACACTCACACTCACTCTCACACACACACACACACACACACACACGAAACATTTAAATATCTATCGACAAGTAAATTTGGCAACTAGTCACTACAGTGCAAACTCTGGGATACAACAGTGACGCAATCGGCTCAGAAAATAAAATATAGAATTTTAAGATTACAATTGAGCCCCATCAATTATGTTGCATCTCACAGCGGTCATGCCACATATAATCGTTCTGTTAAACTTTTTACGGAGGAAGGAGTCTCGGCTGCAAACTGAAATCGTAAATCTCCGCATCACGCCAAGAAATCATGCGTCTCCACATTAAGGCAATAAATCCCGATCTCCCCCGTCAAGCAAAGAAATCCCAAATCTAACCTAGTTAAGAAATTCAATTGATCATAGTCTTTTTCTCTCCGAGAAACTGTTTAATATGCTAACAACTTCCGAAATTTATTGTCATAGAGTAGGTAAATGTCGTGTAGTTTTGACAGGCATTGTAAGGTTGTATATTAATATCGTGTGGTTGTTTTGACAGGCATTATATGGTGGTAAATAACGGGTGGTTGTTTTTGACAGGCGTTATAGGGTGATAAATATCGTGTGGTTGTTTTGAAAGGCATTGTAAGGTGACATATATTGTGTGGTTGTTTTGACAGGCATTAAAAGTTGACAAACATGGTATGGTTATTTTGACAGGCATTTTAGCCTTACCAACCATCTTTCTCAATGGCCCATTACCCCTCCATCACCCTCTCTATCCTTAGCTTACACTTCCAACATCTTTCCCTCCACACGCACACACACCTGCATCTTTCCCTCCACACACGCACACACCTGCATCTTACCCTCCACACACGCACACACACACACCTGCATCTCATCGCTAAAGCAGAAATCCTCAGACGCCTCTAATGTATTCCTTCCCAGCCATAAAGTGCAACTTTTAAGAGAAATAATCTTGGCTGCAGCCTCCATCCATCACAGAGGCCGAGATACAAATGGCTCCATTCATTCACGCATCCAATAGATGCTCTCGTGGCTTCCCATTGATTAATCCAAATAGAGTCAGGAACATCCATCATCCTGAGCTCATATTTAGCCTCTACAGACAAAGATAGTGAGACAAACGAGGGAAAGAAAAAAGAGCAATTTGCAAAATTTGAATTGGTCTTGTGGTAAAGATTTTTTGTAAGGGGGATGCTGTGATGTTTGTATGTTTATTTTCATCGTCGAATATGAGGATGTTGAGTTATAGTTCAAGGTGCCAGTTGTACCCTTAGCTTATTTAGTTAAAGTGTTTGTTTGTATGTGTATGTATATGTAATAACATGGTAGTGTAGTGGACTAGGGAGTCGAAAGTTTAGCTAGCGTCTACTTGTTTCCGTGGATGCATTGATTATATATATATATATATATATATATATATATATATATATATATATATATATATATATATATATATATATATATACAGTAAAAGAACGTTATGACGACTTTTCGGTCCGGTTTGGACTATTGTCAAGTATTAACATGGTACATCCATGCCTCTGAAGGGGATATCTGATAAACATGATCACACAACCATACCAAGAACAAACACATTCTCTAATCAACATTTAAAAACAAGTAAAGACGAAGATATTCTTCGGATTATTAATCCCGATGGTTACTGACCCAGGATAACCCAAGGCAGTCGATTAGTGTGGCTTGTTTCCGTACGAGAGTGTAATTCCTCTCCCGTAATTAGTGGTTACGATTCAGCAGGTGTAGCGAGACTTCTCATATTTCTCTACCTCTGTTTCTCCTGTCCCTTCCCTCTTGTAGTATAAATACTGGCTCCCTCACCTTCGTGTGCTAGTGTGTGGCTAGTTAATGGTCGAAGTCGCACCGAAACGTCGTTATATGTTTCTTTCTCCTATGTGCGGGTTATTTGTGTTTTGCCCAACACATCTCGCCCTCCGGAATCTCTCCCGTGTCATTTTTCTTGTTTTATTCACACGATTTCGACTGCATTAGAATCGCTTCGCGATTCAGAATTTTACCATAAAAATTTGGTAACATCGCTTTTAATTCACTATTATCATTAACAATTTTCAGCTATCGTAACAATTTTCCTCTGCCAATGTTAATTTACTTTTATCGTGGCTAATTTGCTATCACATTACAGTTATTAATCACACTATAATCAAAGTAAATTATTTTATTTAAGTTAATTTGCCGGAGTTCAAATTACATCCATTATTTCAAGTCGTTCGCCGCCATTAGTTAGAGAAAATAATAATGATAGGAGAAATATCTTTGGTCTTGAGGCCGACAAATGAGTTTCTGAATTCTTAAGCATTTTGGCCGATCAAATCCAGTCACTATATAAGGTGACCCAGCGTCTTTAAAAACCCAGCCACCACAGTACGGTGACCTTGAGTCAGGGGTCACAAACTCAGCTACCACAATAAGGTGACCCGGAGTCTGGGGTCACAAAGTCAGTCACTATAGTATGTCTCATATTTATACGCTAAATAAATACATTGTTTCTTTCTTTTCTATGATAATTAACCTATGATTACATATTCATTTCTCTTCTTCAAAGTTTTTGTTTGCGAAACAGTAAATCTACATCAGTGTTTCTACAACATCATAATTTGCTGCAGCGAATTCAGAATTGGCCGCTGCGTTGGGGGTTGGACGTGAGGTGGCAGCATTTTGTCACGAACGAGTCACTCCACCTCTCGACTGGCATACCAGCTCTAAACGTTTAATGGAAAACGCTGTTTGACAGACATACAGTTTGACGTACTCGAGACATACCACGACTCATGGACCGCCTTCCATCATGACAATATTAGATGCTCTCACAATCCTCAAAATCTGATCCACGTTCTCACAAACCTCAATATCTGATTTGAGCTCTTTACAACCCCGCTCCTGTACCTCTATACTTAACCATATACACAAGCCACTCTTCCTGACCTTTAACAATGTCCCGTTTCTTCTCATGCAAACAACTTTTATGCTTTTCACCATCCTTGCCATCATGACACCGTAACCATAGACGCGCGTCTCCGTGCAATGAAACTAGGAGCTTTTGTCTAGTGTAGTTAGGAACCCCTATACTGTCCGACTCTTTACCAATTAAGCCTGTCCAGTCATGAAGAGCAGATGCCTTAGCCTTCACTGCTGGGTCTAGTTCTGGCTCTTTTTCCTCTTCCCCCTCTATTCTTCACCTATTCCCACTTCCCTTGTTGGTCATTACCTGTGACTTCTTCTAGTTCAAATATCATAATATAGTGAGTAAAGTTCCCAGCAGTGTGGGGTTGCGTGAAGTGGTGTCCTCACTGTCAACACAGATAAAAGCTCTAAGCTTGTAAATAAAGTTAGGAACCTTAACCAAACCATGTTAAACCCTGTGTAAAACAAAATCCCTATATGTAGGAAGAGTCTTATTTTCCAGCCCTCGATATGACAGTATCAGATCAACCCTTCTTCTGAACCAGGTTCTTTAACAAGGTTGACGAATAAGCCGAAGGAAGGCTTCGATCCCATCACCAAACGTTCATCTATCAATCCGTATTTCTGTCCATCCATCCATCCGTTCACAGTGCCATCCGCCCATCCATCCGTCGACGCATACTCTCGCATATTCCCGTGTGTCTATCCAGTAAAATGAATCTTTTTCAAATATATATCTTGAACGTTTTGTTGAGTTCTCAAGAGGACGAGAGTTCACTAGCGTACATAATGTGGCGTTTTCTCACAGGCGGTGAGTAAGAGGGTCGAACTGGCTCCCACGGTGTTACTCTTTAATCCATTCGTGACGCATCGACCACACAGTCAAAATACATTACTTTTATGCTGACAAAGACTCCAAATATTTTTCAAACAATTTAAACGAGTTTTAAGTCTTCTTTGTAACCACCTATGAAGTATACTTCTGAAGTATACCTCTGAAGTATACCTGTGAAACAGACCTCCGGTAGAACAAAGATATGTATAGTTAAGCAACTGTATATTTGCTGAACTTTTCGCTCACTTGTGAGTGAAAAGTTGTGCTAATAAATGCTTTAAAACCAAGTATATTTACGAAAAATATGATATACCTCTAGAGAAGGAAATATACCTCTGCGAAGCCAAGTATACTTCCAAGTATTCCTCTGCAAAACTAAGTAAACCTATACCTCAACAAAGCCACGCATACATCAACAAAGCCACGTATACCTCAACAAAGCCACGCATACATCAACAAAGCCACGTATACCTCAACAAAGCCATGTATGCCTCAACAAAGCCACATATGCCTCAACAAAGCCACGTATGCCTCAACAAAGCCACGTATACCTCAACAAAGCCCCGTATACCTCAACAAAGCCACGTATACCTCAACAAAGCCACGTATACCTCAACAAAACCTGCTGTCTATACGTTTTATTCTTTTAAGTTTTACGATTTTTCTATATTTTTTCTTTTTTTCAAATTGAGTCACTCCCGTTATACCCATATGTGTTTAGGGCATAAAATATATACAATCACAATCCATCTATACGTAATTTTCACTATTGTTGCTTCAGAGATATACAGAAATATACAAGATTTTTTTTTTGGCAATCTCTGAAAGCATTTTGGAGATCATTTATGTATACCTAGGGAAGCACAAAACCCGTATGGGCCATGCTAAGCCTGAATAAAGTCCAAATCCTTGTATCAAGAGCCCTTCATCAGCATCAACGCTCCGCTCTTGAATGGGTATATGGATAATAAGTCTTGATATCGTGGCGGAATACAATTTTTTTATGTAATAATATAACAAATTTAGCATCTCTGAAATATTCTTAGTGAATATGGGGACGGAGGATCGAGCCTGCAACACTTTTTTTTTACGCTGAATGGCCCACACGGGTTTAGTGAACGGCGTTTTCTATTGATATAAATACACGGCCTGTCTTTGGTAGGTTGGTCTAATTGTTTGTGTGTGTGTGTGTGTGTGTGTGTATGTCTGTGTGTGTGTGTGTCTGTGTGTGTCTGTGTGTGTGTGTGTCTGTGTGTGTCTGTGTGTGTCTGTCTGTGTGTATCTGTGTCTGTCTGTGTGTATCTGTGTCTGTCTGTGTCTGCGTCTGCGTGTCTGTCTGTCTCTCTTTCTATCTCTCTCTCTCTCTCTTTCTATCTCTCTCTCTTGGAATACACATTCAATAATTTCCATGATATTCTAATGGAAAAAAACTATTATTGTTCTGGCACTGATATTTCTATCTAATTTTGGAAACATTTCGAGAAACTTAGATATATGGAAAAATATATTAACTTTCGTTCACACTCGGGAAAATTAAGTAAATTACCAGTGAAAGTATTTTTTTTATTATTTTGAAGTCTTGTTTGGAAATTTTTTGGTAAACTTGAGTTTTTAATTTTTGTTCCTATTTATAAAGTGATATATTGCATGGAAAAGCACCCATTAGATGCAAATATTTAAATACTGACTCATAAATAAACCATAATTAATAATAAATATTTTTATTACTTTTTTAAAAAGTATAATCATCAATTTCACAAAAATATTAACATTTCCTGTGTAATAGGCCAGAAAGCTCCTAAAATTAGAAAGGCAAATACTGACAACGAACGGGAATCCTTCCCACTAAATCCTCACTGACTGAGTGATGGTGGGTGTTTTTTTTCTTCCACGTTAGATCGTTTACAACTGTAAAATACGTTTTTTTTTTTTACACTTAACCTCTTTTAACTACGTCTTGAGAGGTAATACCTTCCTCTGCGGCCACCGCCGCATCTGCAGCTACTACCGCAGTCGCTGACACCGCCGCATCTGCAGCTAGAAAGCCGCAGTCACGGCCACCGCCGCATCTGCAGTTACTACCGCAGGATATTAGTACCACCTGATTGCCTAAGGTCAGAATTTTATTTTTAATATGAATTACAAAAAAAAATGGTTCTTCGTACAATAACAATATGATTATTTGTTTTTGTTAAAATGGGGTAAACATGTGACTTTCTTTTTTACCTTCAAACGTAAGTATTTTAGTGTGTGAGAGAAGGAAATGTCGGTCCGTCTGTGTCTGTCTGTCTGTGTGTGTGTCTCTCTCTCTCTCTCTCTCTCTCTCTCTCTCTCTCTCTCTTCGTCCGTCCACCAGGCTCTGTTTTTCCATCCACCTTTTCCGTCCCTTTGCCAGATACTTCGCCTTTTTTTTGAGTTTTTTTTTTTTAATTAATTTGCAGATTTTTAATGTTATAGAGTTTGAAAACATTTTACACTTGCATCAGTAAAATTAGAAAGGCAAAAGTTAGAAAGGCAAAAATTAGAAAGGCAAAAAATAGAAAGAAAAACTGGAAAGACAAAAACTGGAAAGACAAAATTAGAAAGACAAAAGCCAAATCAAAATAGACAGAAGATAATATTAATTGAGAGGATAAGAGAAAATATAAAAAATACAAGGAAAATATAATAAATGAAAGAAAACAACAATCCAAAATACGATAAAAAAAAATACAAGTATACTGGAAAATTACAATAAAAGAAAAATACAGAAAAAAATATATGAAAAATATAAGACCTGGAAAAAATACGAAAAAATCATGAAAAAAAATATACAAGAAATATAAGAAACATACAAAAATTGCAAAAATATTATAATTGAAGAAAAACAAAAATACTGTAAAATACAAGAGAAACACAAGACATACATGAAAAAATACAAGAAAAATACTAGGCATACATGAAAAATACTAGGCATACATAAAAAAATACTAGGCATACATAAAAAATACTAGGCATACATAAAAAATACTAGGCATACATAAAAAATACTAGGCATACATGAAAAATACTAGACATACATGAAAAAATAAAAGAAAAATACTAGGCATACATGAAAAAATACAAGAAAAATACTAGGCACACATGAAAAAATACAAGAAAAATACTAGGCATACATTAAAAAATACAAGAGAGATACTAGAATTACGTGAAAAAATACAAGAAATGCAAAAAAGAATTACAGGAAGGAAAAATAGTACGAAATATGTAAAGAAAAAGATTCGTGGTTAGTCGTGCGTAACAAGGTAGAGAACTGAGGATATACGCCGTACACTGGTGGCGTTATTGAGGATATACGCCACACATTGCTGGTAGTTATGAGTATATACGCCAATTTCCTGGCGTTTTGTAGGATATACGCCATATTCTTTCGTATAGAGGGGAAAAACGTCATACTCTGGTGTACTGAATATATGCTCCTAATGTGGTTATACACCTCACGTGTATGCGTTATTGAAAAAATATATATATTATATTATATATATATATATATATATATATATATATATATATATATATATATATATATATATATATATATTATATTCCTAAGGTGTCAATATAACAATATACTTAGTGTGCGTATTGGTATGCTTTCATATGTTTAAATTCAGCATATTATGCTTTACTCTGCTAGGTATATCCATCTGTACTCAGCTCAGCACACCCAGCTATACTCAGCTTAATATACCCAGCTTTACATCAAGAATATTTTTTTATGCTATTTTAGATGAAAAGTTTTTTTGTAAAATGCGTATTGTTAGCCTTTATATGTTGTATAGTTTAGAATATATAGTTTAAATATTCTTCACAGTTTACATAGTGTGTATAGTTTATATAGAATTTACATTTTATATACACTATATAGTTTACGTAGCGTGTATGGCTATCTTATGTATTTTTTATAGTAAATAATATTGCTTATTGTATATACGTAGTAGTTATAGTTTTATATGTAGTATGTATACTTTAAATAACGCGTATTGGTAATTCATATATTTGTAATTGCGTCACAATACAAGCCATTGAGAACTTTAACAATTATATTTTTTTCAAGAGGGGGGGGAGGGCAGCTGAAATTCCTCTTGGATCGAGAGCCCTTCACCAGCATCAGTTAACAAAATAAAGATAAAATAAATTAACAGAAGTGATAACTATTATTCACTAAAGCAAAAAAAATTATAAATAATTATGTACTTATTCTCTATGGCTGTTTACATTGTTTTTATTCTCTATGGCTGTTCACATTGTCTTTATTCTCTATGGCTTTTTACATTGTCTTTATTCTCTATGGCTGTTCACATTGTTTTTATTCTCTATGGCTGTTCACATTGTCTTTATTCTCTATGGCTGTTTACATTGTCTTTATTCTCTATGGCTGTTTACATTGTCTTTATTCTCTATGGCTGTTCACATTGTTTTTATTCTCTATGGCTGTTCACATTGTCTTTATTCTCTATGGCTGTTTACATTGTCTTTATTCTCTATGGCTGTTTACATTGTCTTTATTCTCTATGGCTGTTTACATTGTCTTTATTCTCTATGGCTGTTTACATTGTCTTTATTCTCTATGGCTGTTCACATTGTTTTTATTCTCTATGGCTGTTTACATTGTCTTTATTCTCTATGGCTGTTTACATTGTCTTTATTCTCTATGGCTGTTTACATTGTCTTTATTCTCTATGGCTGTTTACATTGTCTTTATTCTCTATGGCTGTTTACATTGTCTTTATTCTCTATGGCTGTTCACATTGTCTTGGCTTTATTCTCTATGGCTGTTCACATTGTCTTGGCTTTATTCTCTATGGCTGTTCACATTGTCTATATTCTCTATGGCTGTTCACACTGTCTATATTCTCTATGGCTGTTCACATTGTCTATATTCTCTATGGCTGTTCACACTGTCTTTATTTTCTATGGCTGTTCACATTGTCTATATTCTCTATGGCTGTTCACACTGTCTTTATTCTCTATGGCTGTTCACACTGCCTTGTCTTTATTTTCTAAAACTGTTCACATTGTCTTTATTCTCTATGGCTGTTCACATTGTCTTTATTCTCTATGGCTGTTCACATTGTCTTTATTCTCTATGGCTGTTCACATTGTCTTTATTCTCTATGGCTGTTCACATTGTCTTTATTCTCTATGACTGTTCACATTGTCTTTATATTATTTACAAAGTGCGAGCAGTCACATAGATTTATTTATTTAACTGCGTGACTTTTTTGTTTTTGCCTTAATGAGAGTTGTGTGAAAGCTCACTTTTTTTTTTTTTTTGGTTTTCTGAGGGAAACTCCACTAAAGTGAAGCTTTGAATTACTCAAGGCCACGACTGCTGGAGAAGTGACCTGGACCCCGCCACCCCCACTACCAGCTGTCTCTCACCTCTCTCACTACTTTGTGCTCCTAAATGCTCTCTTTTCATTCAGGTTGTCACGATTGGGTGAGAGGAACCTTTGTTGCTATTCTTCCTTTTACGAGAAAATGGGAAAAAAAATAATACTGCTGACGGTGTTATTAGTCTTGCATAGCCCCGCTTAGTACAGCTTTTGGGCCTTGGATTAAGACCTTCTGCTGACTACTGACCACACCAATAAAAAACTAAACAAAAAATATAACGTTTTAATATGTATAACCATACAGGTTTAGAACGTTTTATTTAAATGAAATATTAATAACAATAATGACAAAACAATAGTAATGAAATTAGGTTAGGTAAGGTTTGTCAGGAAACTGGACAAGTGTTTCCTGACTCGGGTCTTAGATGACCCGCCGTTGGAGCTTTAGATCATCTGACCGAGGCCTTCTGCTGGCTTACCGGTCCACCCCTTTAAAAATTATATTCATAGTTATAACCATTTTTTATATAATAATAATAAAGTAACATCTATTTTTCTCCACATCACTTAAAATACGAAAGAGACATTTTTCGTGTCCTAAGATGGAGTGTTGGAAAGCCTGTGTACCTGATGCGTATCTGCGTACACGCATAATATCTAAAGGGATTTTAGGTAAATGTAAGTATGTCTTGAAAGTCATCTATTTGAATAGAAAAGCGTACATTTCTTTCTTATTATTTTTTGTATATCTAAAAACATATTCAAGTAATTTATATTATCTTGCGATAAAAAAATAGGTATGTCTGCACATGGTAAAGCAACTTTGCTTACGAATTTTAAGCAAATGATATGAAAATGTGACCTTTTTTCTTGTTTTTAGTGCGGGTGGGAAATCCACAGCACCGGTAAACCAGCGGTGCTCAGCCACGAGTATATTACACAGGTAAACCAGCGGTGCTCAACCACGAGTATATTACACAGGTAAACCAGCGGTGCTCAACCACGAGTATATTACACAGGTAAACCAGCGGTGCTCAACCACGAGTATATTACACAGGTAAACCAGCGGTGCTCAACCACGAGTATATTACACAGGTAAACCAGCGGTGCTCAACCACGAGTATATTACACAGGTAAACCAGCGGTGCTCAACCACGAGTATATTACACAGGTAAACCAGCGGTTACCTAAACACTGATACCCAGCACAGGTGAACCATGAACGGTCAGCTGAAAACAAACTTAGTGTCAGAAAACACTTTCCTGTTTCTTGACAACATTCCTTTTATTACCGCTGGCTTACCGAGGTAAGCCAGTCAAGCCAGCGTACGACCTCCATCATAAACCCAAAAGATGCCATTTAGCGGGTCGTCATATGACAGACGAATATCAGAAAACACCTGTTAAAAAAAATCAACCTAGTAAGAGTATATATGATGTAATCTTACACGTGGCCTGAAATCATTACTCTCTAGAATTATCTATAAGTAATTTGCTAGATATAAGATCTATTAACTGCAGCAGAGTTATCAAAGCCTCAATATGCAAAGAAAAACCATAATATAAACTAAACTGTGTATGTATATATGTGTATATACATGAATACAACTCTAATACAAGATAAAGTATGTGTATATACACTGAAATACAAACAACCATATGTATCCGCTGTAAAATAAATGCCTCTCGTGTCCACGGTGATATAAACATCTCTCGGTGGTTATAGGAAAATATAAACTTCTCGTGTGTTACATAAGCATGATCTGTATATATAAATTAAAAGTGGTTAAAATATACCCTTGGGTTGAGTGTAATGAATTACTAATTTCTCTGTTTCTTAAAACCCTTGAACTGTTGCATGAATCAACAAGCATGACCTGCCCCCCACACGAACGTTCAACACCAGACCTGAAATACCACACGAACGTACAATACCAGGCATGCAACATTAAACACACACACACACACACCAAACAAACACGCGCTTGAAGACAAAACGTAAACACAATATCCACTCCTAAAACTGCCCTGTCATACAATTCTAACATCCACGCATCACTTCCAACGACTCCAAACCTCAGACCATTGGCTCTAATCCCACACGTACGAAATAATCGCATTTCCGCTCGTCCGTCATTACATATCGGCGCGCCGCAGAGGCGGTAAAGTCGCCCATTTGTCCATTTACCGAACAAAAGACTCGATCCGAGCGCTTCGATTACGAGAGTACCTATTTTCAGCCTCATTGAATTGGGTAAGTGGGTGTTCTCACGCAAAACCAACAGGATTCTGTCTCTGTGATCCGTAATTAGGAATTTATGTCACACTAATTTGCGTTTTACGTCGAGGGTCAGCAAAAGGCGATTCTTTTCGTGTCTAATAATAAAAAAATAATAAATAAATAAATAATAATACTATTATTATATACATAAAATCTATCGCTGAGACCAGACAATACTCCTTGAAATCTCCAAAGCAGGTCCCTGTGCACTTACAATGTATAATTCTTGTAAGTAAATCTCTCTCTCTCGTGTGTGTGTGTGTGTGTGTGTGTGTGTGTGTGTGTGTGTGTGTGTGTTTCAATGAGAATAAGAGTGTAGGTAAACGTGGAGGGATTTATATCCTTCCATGTGCACCTAGGTTTGATTTTAATCCCTATAAGCCCATATTTGGGATTACGGTCATTTAGACTGGTGGTGAACAGGTGACACGTCGGCTTACTGACCTTCGTCTGTCTACAGGTTTTAAACTCAATTAACCTTACTGTATACTACTATGACAGAGGCACCACAAGGCGGTGTGTCTAAACACACGTGTCAAGGTGATTATTACTATTATATTAGTCATTGGGTAATCATGTTTGATTCAAGGAAGGGGAATATAGCCCTCTACATTTATCTTATAAACTTCCCAACCTAATCACCCCGTAACCAAATCACCTCCCATTCCCCAGGCTTCGTAAGTTGCCTATGAATATTATAATAATTATCCAGTTATGTATATTCATACACCAGCAGTTCAAATTTGTGAAGCAGAATCAGAGCTTTGAAAATTAAAGCTCTGTATCACGATTTCCAACAGATTAATCTTAATAAGCTTTCATTTGGAAATCTGTCAGTGATGCTGTCAGGAGCAAAGCAGGTGGACCACGACCCCCCCCTCCCCCCACACACACGCACGGCAAAATCTGTCGTTACTGGGCAATTCAAGGTAAGATCGTGAACGATTCACGGAGCGAGGGAACTATGTTAGCCACAATGAACACCGCGTCGGTCTGCCGATGTTGGCTGTCGCCCTGAGAGAAGATTCAGTGAATAACCATCGTTACAATTAATGGGGTTTAAAGCCTATCTTTTACGTTTAAAGATATATTTTTTTCACTTATGTTAATGTAAAAATTAATAATTTTGTACCAAAAGAACCTTAAGAAACATACCTAAACATATTATAACAAGCGCAATTTAATTTAGCCTAATCCAACTAAATATATGTTAGATAAGTTTATAATAATTTAATAATAAACAAACACAATGAACTATATTTTTTTCGTTAGGTTCAGAATGACTTTTGCGAAATTATTGCATACATAAATTTTCGCTTGCCTTATCCGGCAAGAAGAGCATTGCTATTTAAGCCAAAATATCAAGTTTTACCTATTCGGCACGACATACATACATTATATATATATATATATATATATATATATATATATATATATATATATATATATATATATATATATATATATATATACCAAGAGACTCTTTTCGATGCATATGCTAGCCGGGATCGGGGTCCTGGCACGGGTCTTAATCTTTGTGATGATCCGTGATGCATAGACTTGTAAAATTACTTGCACTTATTAATTTATATAAAATTTTATGTGTAATAATTATGAAATTATAACAAAAATAACACTGCAACTTCTGATATAATAATGGCAATAATTTCCCTATAATGACTTTAAATTACTTGGTATAAAATTTTAAGTTTACTTATTATAATTAATAAAAATACTATTAGGATTAAAATAATAGCACTAAATGTTAATGCTGTAAATTTACCATAAAAAATTTGTTACTGTAAAAAAATATCAATGAGGATATCAATGAGCAGATCATTTACACTGAGTGCATACAGTACTAACAAAAATACATTAAAGATTACCATCATTATTGTATCACATAGGGTACATACCCCGTCAAACAGGGTATATATCACATGAGGCACATTATGTATCATACATGGCACAATGATGAATTAGATACGTGCAACGTCTGGGTATCTATTTTATAGACGTTTCTCTATCCAGTGGCTTTATCAACACAATGCAGGGACATAAACGGAAAACTGTGGGATATTAGGGAATCAGTCCCTCTGTGCAGGTGTTGAGCACAGTAGTCTTGATGACTCTGGTTTATCAAGACTACGGTGCCCAACACCTGAGGTTGAGGGTCTGATTAACTCATCTTCTACTGTCTTCTTCTGTATACAGGTAATTCTGTGAGGCTGAAGGACTGATTTCCTCCTCTGCAATAGCTTTCCATTGATGTCTCTGTGTTGTATTGATAAAGCCACTGTTTGGAGAGACGTCTAGACAATAATGATACCCAGATGTTGGGCATATGTTTAATTCATCAGTTTATCTTCACTGTATATCACTGATATATTTAGGTACATAATACATCAAGCACAATAACACGTTTGTTATATAAAGACATTAAGTACTGGATTGTGTTCATTGATGTTTTACATAAGGTACATTTACAATGTTTAATTAGCGCTTTACAAAACAATCTAAACACTAATTTAACGAATACCCACAAATTAGCATGCACGTTCTTTGTGGAGTATAAACATTTTAACATATTACTGTTTAGAAGACAAAACGTTTTTAGTCCTGTAGAATTCTTAAATACATTTTTCAAATTAAATTAACATGATCTAAATGGATTAATTGCTTTGTTTACTGGCTTCCAAAATTTCGTGGATTCGTATCTTTGAAATTGAGTTCGTAGAGTACAAGACGCTGATTACATTGCTGAGGTCATTGAGAATAAACATAAACCAGCCTAAAGAGAGGCTACTTATCAGTAATATATTCATGGGTTCACCCATGAATATGTGTTTAAAATATCCGGGTTCACCCAGAACTTGGATATTTTAAGGCAATCGGGATTAAAAAAACTGAGAATGGTAGCTCGAGTTCCTCTGATGAAGAGCCCTTCACCAGCATTAGAGTGCTAACTTTGAAGAATACGCTAGATTAAAGCGGAAAAAAAATAGATGCATGATTTTCGTATTTTTTTTCGATCAGTAATAAATAATAAATTCAAGTGATAACAGTAATAAATTCCAGTGATAAATTTCGTTGAAAATCTTTATAAATGTTAATGATAACACAAATTTATTCGGTGATGCATTAATATATTTCAGGAGCGTTAAAAAAAAGTCCAGCTATAACGTTAATAAATTCCAATGATAACAAATTTTAGTGATAATAAATTTTAGTGATAACAGTAATAAATTCCAATAATAACAGTAATAAATTCCAATAATATTAATTCCAATAATATTAATTCCAATAACATTAATAAATTCAAATAATATTAATTCCAATAACATTAATAAATTCCAATAACATTAATAAATTCCAATAATAATAAATTCCAGTGATAACAGTAATAAATTACAGTGACAGTATTAATGAGTTACGATAATCTTAGCTACGCTAAATAGGATAAAGCTGCATTAAAGTACGTAAATAGCTAGGACACAAAGAGGCTATATTAGCTTTAACGAAGAAAATAAATTGCATGCTATGTTAATTTAGGTAATAAATTTATCAATTTGTGGGCTTTATTTTTTTTCATAGATTTAAGAAAATTCGACTTATCAAGCTTCCGTGAACTTAGGTTTTTAAGTTTTTTAAAAACCATTTTAAAGACGATGGTATAAATAAAAAATCTAATAACGATGGCCTATAAAAAAATCGCAATAAGTTTATAGCAAAAAAAAAAATCCTAATGTTTTTTTCTCTTATGTTCAATAATAACCTAAATGGCGGCAGAAACTCAGAAGATTTATTGATGTGTATATTTCGATCCCCTTCTGGGATCCTCTTCAAAGAGCATCTCCTTAAAATGTGATATTAAGTGGTTCTGGAAATTTGCAATATATCTCTTAAAATAACAATATTTACTATTATTATTACGAAGAAATTTTAATCCCGTATGGGTTCACACAGCGCCATCTCTTAATATAGCAAGACCACATTTTTGCTGTCCAGAAATAAACTAACCAATGAAAGTCAAAGTCTCCACTCGGAGAAGCAATTTATTCGATAATCAAGATAAAAAAAAATCCTCGTAAATATTCAGATGTTTATGTGGACGATAATATATATGTTTATAGTAACATCGCCAACTTTCTATGTTTAATTCACTTCCATGTATAGATCTGTTGTTATAGAGAATCCCAGATCTTATCATATATTTACGGCTATATGAGATTGGCTGACTCCTCTAAGCTTGCTTCTCTGAGCACTTTAATATATATATATATATATATATATATATATATATATATATATATATATATATATATATATATATATATATATATATATATATATATATATATAATATATATAACCACTGAATTACATACTTATAGTATTCAAAATTCTGAGTAATATTATCCTTCTTACCAATAGAGAAGGAGATCGTATATATAAAACAGTTCAAATTACAAAAAAGGCAACAAAAAAATAGTTACTAACATGAGTAATAAATTTTAAAAGTTTATTAATTTACTTTAATAAGCCATATTTCCTGTGCTACATTCTCGTCATTTGAAGCGATATGTGTTTACTATCTCTCTATTGCCAACAAGAATATTAAAACGTTCAATTTAGCTGAGAGATATACACGAAGAAGTGCATATCTCTCAGCTATCTAGTTTGGTTATAATAGCCTAAAATTTTAAAGGAGTGGCCTGGTGAGCCGGTGGAAGGCCTCGGGCAGATGACTTAAAGCTCTAGAGGCGGG
This sequence comes from Cherax destructor, assembly GCA_009830355.1. Classification (NCBI taxonomy): domain Eukaryota; kingdom Metazoa; phylum Arthropoda; class Malacostraca; order Decapoda; family Parastacidae; genus Cherax; species Cherax destructor. The sequence continues at coordinate 228,969 of WNWK01000068.1, read as the reverse complement.
TCATCATATGACTAAGACCCGCATCAAGAAACACTTGTTCTGTTTACTGATTAATCTTACCTAAGGAATTAAAAGTTTTATTGACGTGGTGAACAGGTGACATACAACCTTAATGACATTTAGTGTAGTCGACATGCTATAAACGCCTTTAACCAACCATCAACATCATGCGCAGTTAACGAGATAAAGTAATTAATCCTAGGCTTGCAAGTTGCAAGGTTTTTATCAGAGAACAATTGAAATGGTAATTGACACGACTTATCCACTAATATACGATTAATTGTTAATGGGGTGTAAATTCTATTTACTGCACGAGGGTCATTGAAGCTGCATGTCACCTGTTAAGAGTACTCCAATACCTTAAAAAATAATTAAATAAACCCTCAGTATACTTATATACGCACAGAGAGATGTTGATCAGTGTATATTCCTTATTATATATTCTGCGCCAATTTCCTTACTCAAAATTGTGTTTTAGAAGTAAAATACGACTAGTTAAGATGATCAGTGTAATTATGACTCAGTTTGTATTCGTTATTAATACTTAGAATATTTTCATTAAATTATCTTATTTAAAAATATAATAATTATTATTATTATTATTATTATTATGGTTGTGAAATACTTATCCCATTTGAGTCATTTATGGCAAAGAGTAGTGGAGGCTTGATCCTCCGTTCGGTAAAAGCTGCCGCCAGTGTTCGAGGTGCACTGGCACCCATCGTAGATGCTTGCTGTGACAAAGTTCAAATCTTGATACCTCAGTTAGTTCCCTGAATGATAAATATGATTTTTCCTGTCGTGACATCGAGCCTGTAGTGTTTCCGGTTATAGATTTATATTAGGAGAAGCAAGACTCTTCAGGAAAGACAAGTGTTTCCTGACGCGGGTCTTAATCATGTGATGACCCGCAGCTGGACCTTTTGGTCATCTGACCGAGGCCTTATACTGGCTTAAAATAAATTACTAACGTTAATATAAAAAAAATATATATAAAATATTGAGTAATATTTGCTACACATCAGTGCCAATCGGATTGCTAATTTCTTCTTAAAATATAAAAAAGTGTATTTTTTTTTTCTAAAATTTTATACTTACACGCACCATGACTCTGTGTTGTCCCAAAAAAATAATTTGGTTTCTACTTTTTGTTTATTTTGAAGATTAATATTTTTGATCCCAAAAAATCTTGATATTAGTTTTTGTAATTTTTACCTATAGAATATTCCCTGTGCAATACATCCCTGTATAATATTCCCTGCACAATACACACCGCAATACACCAGCAGGCAATATTACACGCATATTACACCCTTGCTAGATAATTTCCCTGCACAATAATTCCCTGGCACAATAACCCCCCTGTACAATAATCCCCAAGATAATTCCCCCGCACAATACTCCCCCTGCACAATAATTTACCAGCACAATACTCCCCAAGCACAATTCTCCACCTGCTTACGAAATACACACTGCACAATACACCCTCAATAACACATCTTGAAAACTTACACTTTGAACTAAATACCCTAAACAATACACCATAAACAATATACCATAAGCAATACACCATAAAAAATACACCATAAACAATACATCATAAACAATACACCATAAACAATACACCATAAACAATACACCATAAACAATACACCATAAAGAATACACCATAAACAATACACCATAAACAATACACCATAAACAATACACCATAAACAATACACCATAAACAATACACCATAAACAATACACCATAAACAATACACCATAAACAATACACCATAAACAATACACCATAAACAATACACCATAAACAATACACCATAAACAATACACCATAAACAATACACCATAAACAATACACCATAAACAATACACCATAAACAATACACCATAAACAATACACCATAAACAACGCATTCCTTACACATTAAATAACACTCGAATATTATTAATATTCAATATTTTTTTGGGGTGCATTTTCGACATTTTCACTTATTGATTTCATTTTTGTGAGGGGGAGCGCTAAACCCGAAGGAATCATGCAGCACTTCGGGGAACAAGAGGCAATCAGGAAGAGCACTTCCAATTCTTTGGATCAAGAGCCCTTCACTGGCTTCAAGGCCGCATTAGAGTACTCACAAGGCCTCGCTAACCATTCGGGTTTAGCGCTTTCTGGCCTATTTTATAACTAACTAGATTTCATTATTAAGTGTCCGTATATTGGTCAACTGTTTTGTGTTTTCTCTATTCAATAATCCTTTCTGCGGTTAGCTAATCTGTTGTGTGGTTAGCTAATCCATTTTTTTGGTTAGCTAATCTGCTGTGTGGTTAGCTAAGCTGTTGTGTGGGTAGCTAATCTCTTTTGTAGTTAGCTAATAAGTTTTGAGGTTAGCTAATCTGTTTTGTGGTTAACTAATCCATTTTTGTGGTTAGCTAATCTGTTTTGTGGCTAACTAATCTGTTTTTTGCGATTAGCTCATTTGTTGTGGGGTTAGCTAAACCGGTTTTACGGCTACATAGTTTTGAGTTTTTGCACTTTGCTAATTCGATTTGTTTTTTTGGTTTGCAATACATTTTCTGGTTCACTGTTGAGATCGTTAATCCTTTCTAAGGCTCACGGTGGCCCGTTTCGGGATTCGCTAAACTTTCCTGGATTCACTAATCCATTCTAGGTCTCACTAATCTGTCCATGGTGCGCTAATCCATTCAGGGTTTCACTTATCTGTTCTAGGATCACAAATCTGTTCTCATGTTTGGTAATTCACTTTCCATTACGCCATACTGGGGTTCACTAATACGCTCTGGGGGTTCATAAATGGTATTTCAAGTTAGTTCATTTTTAGGGGAACCTAAACAATTTTATGCTCACCAAATTAATTTATATGGTAAAGAAAATTTACTTTGTGTGCGTGTATATAAATATATAGTATATATATATATAGTATGTCGTGCCGAATAGTTAAAACTTGCTATTTTGGCTTAAATAGCAACGCTCTTCTTGCCGAATAAGGCAAGCGAAAATTTGTGTATGCAGTAATTTCGCAAAAATCATTCCGAGCCTAACGAAAAAAAAATATTTAATTGTGTTTGTAAATTATTCAATTATTAACTTATCTAAAATATATTTAGTTGGATTAGGCTAAATTAAATTGCGCTTGTTAAAATAAGGTTAGGTAAGTTTTCTAAGGTTCTTTTAATACAAAATTATTAACTTTTATATTAACATAAATGAAAAAATATATTTTTAAACGTATAAGATTTTTTTTTAGAAAGGACTTAATTTTAAATGAGTTCTTGCTAATTGACCAGTTTTACCTATTCGTCATGATATATATATATATATATATATATTGTGTGTGCTTATTTTCACGTGCAAATTCCTGTGTTTGTTTAGTCACTGGAGTTTAAAGACTATCCACTACACAAGGGTCTTTAATTAAGGCTGAAAATAACCTATTCATTGCCGTCAAAAATACTTTTGTCCCTCAATAAGGATTTAAAGAAGACTTTCAACATATACACACACCGAGACACATACACCTCACGGTGTATGTGTCGTTATTCGTGTATTATGTACATAGACGGATACATGTGAATATCATCATACACAGTCTGTTAATATTTATGTAAACATACATTTTAATTTCTAATTATATATCTGGATTTATGGATTTTTTTCACATCTACATAATCTTTAATTACAATAATCTAATGAACAATAAACATTATTTTCTTATGCGTTCTATTTATCTTTGAATAATTGTTTCAGCAATATATATATATATATATATATATATATATATATATATATATATATATATATATATATATATATATATATATATATATATATATTTTCCGTTTGCTTTTTTTTTGTAAAAATATTAGGATTCAAAAAACTTTTTAAAAGTGCACGATTTTGTGTTTCAAAATATCACAAACTTTCACCGCCACCGCCGCCGTCTGTGTCAAGGGATTAAAATCACTGCGAACAACACCGTCAGTAATTTCCTGTATGGGATAGCGGAAACTGCAGCTTGAGAGCCGATGTCAGTGGCTAGCATTGTCTTCCCCAGTGCCAGGGAGCAGTGCCAGACACCCGTGTTGCTGGAGAGGGCAGGAGGCACTTCCCAGTGTCCAAGCAGCGCACACATGACTGAGATGCAGCCTCCCTCACTGCCTGAGCATCATCACCGGCACAAATTACTCAAATAATCATAATTTCCACAGTAATTTGGGCCCGCCGATTGGGCGGTATTAGGCGGAGCGGCCGCGGAGGATTTTGGAAATGTTTAGTTCGTATCAGGTGGTTTCTCCTGCAGTCCGACGAGGTTTTCGTGCAGTTTAACGTCCGCTGGTGGACGTTGGGGCTTCAGGAGATGTCTACTGTGTGACGGATGTCTTCATGCAGTGAGAACTTTTCACAGACGGCGGCCAGAGTCGAGACGGAAGCGAGGGGTCAAGACGGAGACATCCGAGTGTAAAGAAATGGGAAAGATCCACACGGAACTGAAATAATATATGACCTCCCCCATAACTATTGGACGAGACAATTTTCATTCCTGGTCTTGTTCTGTGATCACATGACACCCCGGCTGAACACTACATTGTGGACGGTGACACATGTTCTTGCCGAGTGCTGAACAACGGGGGTAATGGTGAAGTTAGTCACTGCTGTAGTGTGGAAGCTGAACCTATGGCAACCCCTCCCATGACAGCTAAATCGGTTTGAAATCATCTCCCAAATCGCAAATGCATCTCTAAACAATACGCTGTTTAAGTTGTCCAACGAATTGTTTCCTTTCCAAAATGGTTCGTTCCGTGTCCGGCCACAAGGTCATTGCCGATGTCAACAACCGTGTGTGTATGTGTGGGGCAGGTCTGGTACCATCGGTGTATGGGTCGGCTTCGTGGGCCGTACCCACGACACCCACGTAACACTCCGTACACCCACACTCGCGGGAAAGAAAGAGAGGTAAGTAAATAAAATATTTCACAAATGTTCGTGACGAGAGACGAAAGTTGCAGCAAGAACCCTGGAGCAGTGTCGGGCATGGAGACCAGGCAGGGAGAGAACCACCACTTGGGGAAGGGGAGAGAGGGGGGTGGATAGGGAAGGGTAGAGAGAGGGATCAGGTCGGCGGAGGAGAAGGTCGGGGAACAGTAGAGGGAGAGGAGAGAGTGGGAGAGAGAGAGAGAGAGAGAGAGAGAGATTACCCGTAAAGTTGGCAGATGTGAACCTCTCCAGCATCTTAACTTCCCCAGAGTTCATCTCACTGCATTTCCTCCCTCAGGTTATCACACCCAGCACAACCTTTTCTACTACACTTCTACTCGACCTTACAACAACACCAGGTGCAGCAAAGCCTGGAAAAAACAAATCAGTGATTGAAAAAATGCCAATAATGGCATCGAGCCGCGACGTGTACAACATCCAACTCTGAGACAATTTGGGGGATTTGCGTCAAATTGTAGGAAGGGGCAGACGGAGGAGCAGGAGAGGGGGGAGATACTGAGGGGCAGGAGAGGGAGGAGAGACAGGAGAGACGGAGAGGAAGGAGAGGGAGAGGGGGAGTAAAGACGGGGCAATTTGGCTTAAAATGAATATGATTAGGAGACATTTTCTCGACGGCTGCTTCTAAGGCTGCATTTTTTACCGCACAGTACAGAAACTTTAGAGGTGGGGGAGGGACTTGTTATGTCTGGGGGAGACTAGAATGGTGGTGGTGGTGCTGGTGTAGCAGCGGTGCTGTTATGGTGTTGGTGTGGTGATAGTGTAGTGGTGCAGTGGCGGTGTAGTGGTGCTCTGGAGGTGTAGTGGTGCTCTGAAAGTGTAGTGGTGCTCTGAAGGTGTAGTGGTGCTCTGAAGGTGTAGTGGTGCTCTGAAGGTGTAGGGGTGCTCTGGAGGTGTGGTGGTGCTCTGGAGGTGTGGTCGTGCTCTGGAGGTGTGGTGGTGCTCTGGTGTGGTGGTGCTCTAGTGTGGTGGTGCTCTAGTGGTGTGGTAGTGCTCTAGTGGTGTAGTGGTGCTCTGGAGGTGTAGTGGCGCTCTGGTGGTGTAGTGGTGCTCTGGTGGTGTAGTGGTGCTCTGGTGTAGTGGTGCTCTGGTGTAGTGGTGCTCTGGTGTAGTGGTGCTCTGGTGTAGTGGTGCTCTGGTGGTGCTCTTGTGGTGCTCTGGTGTAGTGGTGCTCTTGTGGTGCTCTGGTGTAGTGGTGCTCTTGTGGTGCTCTGGTGTAGTGGTGCTCTGGTGTAGTGGTGCTCTGGTGGTGCTCTTGTGGTGCTCTGGTGTTGCTCTTGTGGTGCTCTGGTGTAGTGGTGCTCTTGTGGTGCTCTGGTGTAGTGGTGCTCTTGTGGTGCTCTGGTGTAGTGGTGCTCTTGTGGTGCTCTGGTGTAGTGGTGCTCTTGTGGTGCTCTGGTGTGGTGGTGCTCTTGTGGTGCTCTGGTGTAGTGGTGCTCTGGTGTGGTGTTAGTATGGAGGTGTTGTAGTAGCACTGTGGTGGAGGTGTTGTAGTAGCACTGTGGTGGTGGTGTTGTAGTAGCACTGTGGTGGAGGTGTTGTAGTAGCACTGTGGTGGTGGTGTTGTAGTAGCGCTGTGGTGGTGGTGTTGTAGTAGCACTGTGGTGGAGGTGTTGTAGTAGCACTGTGGTGGTGGTGTTGTAGTAGCACTGTGGTGGAGGTATTGTAGTAGCGCTGTGGTGGTGGTGTTGTAGTAGCGCTGTGGTGGTGGTGTTGTAGTAGCGCTGTGGTGGTGGTGTTGTAGTAGCACTGTGGTGGTGGTGTTGTAGTAGCACTGTGGTGGTGGTGTTGTAGTAGCACTGTGGTGGTGGTGTTGTAGTAGTGCTGTGGTGGTGGTGTTGTAGTAGCGCTGTGGTGGTGGTGTTGTAGTAGCGTGGTGGAGGTGTTGTAGTAGCACTGTGGTGGAGTGTTGTAGTAGCCTGTGGTGGTGTGTTGTAGTAGCACTGTGGTGGTGGTGTTGTAGTAGCACTGTGGTGGTGGTGTTGTAGTAGTGCTGTGGTGGTGGTGTTGTAGTAGTGCTGTGGTGGTGGTGTTGTAGTAGCACTGTGGTGGTGGTGTTGTAGTAGCACTGGGTGTGGTGTTGTAGTAGGCTGTGGTGGAGTGTTTAGTAGCACTGTGGTGGTGGTGTTGTAGTAGCACTGTGGTGGTGGTGTTGTAGTAGCACTGTGGTGGTGGTGTTGTAGTAGCACTGTGGTGGTGTTGTTGTAGTAGCACTGTGGTGGTGGTGTTGTAGTAGCACTGTGGTGGTGGTGTTGTAGTAGCACTGTGGTGGTGGTGTTGTAGTAGTGCTGTGGTGGTGGTGTTGTAGTAGCACTGTGGTGGTGGTGTTGTAGTAGCACTGTGGTGGTGGTGTTGTAGTAGGCTGTGGTGGTGGTGTTGTAGTAGCACTGTGGTGGTGGTGTTGTAATAGCTGCTGTGGGTGGTGGGGGGTTGTAGTAGCACTGTGGTGGTGGTGTTGTAGTAGTGCTGTGGTGGTGGTGTTGTAGTAGCACTGTGGTGGTGGTGTTGTAGTAGCACTGTGGTGGTGGTGTTGTAGTAGCGCTGTGGTGGTGGTGTTGTAGTAGCACTGTGGTGGTGGTGTTGTAGTAGCACTGTGGTGGTGGTGTTGTAGTAGCACTGTGGTGGTGGTGTTGTAGTAGCACTGTGGTGGTGGTGTTGTAGTAGCACTGTGGTGGTGGTGTTGTAGTAGCACTGTGGTGGTGGTGTTGTAGTAGCACTGTGGTGGTGGTGTTGTAGTAGCACTGTGGTGGTGGTGTTGTAGTAGCACTGTGGTGGTGGTGTTGTAGTAGCACTGTGGTGGTGGTGTTGTAGTAGCACTGTGGTGGTGGTGTTGTAGTAGCACTGTGGTGGTGGTGTTGTAGTAGCACTGTGGTGGTGGTGTTGTAGTAGCTGTGGTGGTGGTGTTGTAGTAGCACTGTGGTGGGGTGTGTTAGCGTGGTGGTGGTGTGCGTAGCACTGTGGGGTGGTGGTGTTGTCGCACTGTGGTGGTGGTGGTGTTGTAGTAGCGCTGTGGTGGTGGTGTTGTAGTAGCACTGTGGTGGTGGTGTTGTAGTAGCACTGTGGTGGTGGTGGTGTTGTAGTAGCACTGTGGTGGTGGTGGTGTTGTAGTAGCACTGTGGTGGTGGTGGTGTTGTAGTAGCACTGTGGTGGTGGTGGTGTTGTAGTAGCACTGTGGTGGTGGTGGCTGTGTGTAGTTAGACTGTGGTGGTGGTGTTGTAGTAGTGCGTGGTGGTGGTGTTGTAGTAGCACTGTGGTGGTGGTGTTGTAGTAGCACTGTGGTGGTGGTGTTGTAGTAGCGCTGTGGTGGTGGTGTTGTAGTAGCACTGTGGTGGTGGTGTTGTCGTAGCCTGTGGTGGTGGTTGTAGTAGCGCTGTGGTGGTGGTGTTGTAGTAGCACTGTGGTGGTGGTGTTGTAGTAGTGCTGTGGTGGTGGTGGTTGTAGTAGCACTGTGGTGGTGGTGGTTAGTAGCGTCTGTGGTGGTGGTGTTGTAGTAGCACTGTGGTGGTGGTGTTGTAGTAGCACTGTGGTGGTGGTGTTGTAGTAGCACTGTGGTGGTGGTGTTGTAGTAGCACTGTGGTGGTGGTGTTGTAGTAGCACTGTGGTGGTGGTGTTGTAGTAGTGCTGTGGTGGTGGTGTTGTAGTAGCACTGTGGTGGTGGTGTTGTAGTAGCACTGTGGTGGTGGTGTTGTAGTAGTGCTGTGGTGGTGGTGTTGTAGTAGCACTGGGTGGTGTGGGTGGTGGTTGTTGTGGTGGTGGTGTGTAGCTGTGGTGGTGTTGTAGTAGCACTGTGGTGGTGGTGTTGTAGTAGCACTGTGGTGGTGGTGTTGTAGTAGCACTGTGGTGGTGGTGTTGTAGTAGCACTGTGGTGGTGGTGTTGTAGTAGCACTGTGGTGGTGGTGTTGTAGAGCACTGTGGTGGTAATGTTGTAGTAGCACTGTGGTGGTGGTGTTGTAGTAGCACTGTGGTGGTGGTGTTGTAGTAGCACTGTGGTGGTGGTGTTGTAGCACTGTGGTGGTGGTGTTGTAGTAGCACTGTGGTGGTGGTGTTGTAGTTGCGTTGTGGTGGTGGTATTGTAGCGCTCTGGTGGTGTTGTAGTAGCACTGTGGTGGTGGTGTAGTAGGCTGTGGTGCTGTTAGTGTGGTGCTGCAGTTGTGTTGGTGTCGCAGCGGTGCCTTTTTCTGTTGTGTGTGTTCTTACCTTTGCGTATAATTATTATGGGGAGCGCTAAACCCGTAGGGATAATACAGCGCCTGTCGGTGGGGGGGGGGGTGTTAGGGTGGATGGAAACCTTTCAGGCTCAATTCAGCGAACTGGAGCACAGATCCAGTTCACTAGATCAAGAGCCCCTTCACCAGCATCAACGAACCCACCTCCCTTGAGGGGAGGGTTAGTAGGGTCGTCGTGGGCATTAAACTGGTGAACCGGTGTGGTGATGTTGGTTATGATAATTGTGGTGAGGTAAGAGGGCATTCCATCGTCACCAGAGAGTCACTACTGGAGGTCAGAATGAATGGAGGTTGATATCCTTTGGGTGAAACTTGACTGTACAGTGACTATGAAGAATCACGAAGTGAAACTTGCAAGCATGACAGAATGTATATCAGTGGTAAAATATACCGAAAATGTGTTAATAAGATACAATACTCTGGGTATTTCATTTTATCGAAAAGCCTTGTCCACAAAGGCACTTTAATAAGAATTTTCCTTCTCTGATGGGCAAAACGTCTTCTCAATTACATCATTCCGACATATCTCGTAATTGCTTGACATGAGAGGCTGCAAGACACTTAACGAGCACAGTTCGCTCTCATGTCGAGTATGCACCACTTGCTTGGACTGCCTCACCCCTATTCCATCAGCATCAGGAAACAGGTAAGGAATTGCGCAAGACTCACCACAGCGTTCTTGGACCAGTCATTTCAGTAAAGCCTTGAACACTTGACAGTTACCAGTGGACTTACTGATATGTACATAGTTAATGCTATCAATGTTCCCCACCTGGAACAATTTCAATAACAGCCCGAAGCCAGCTATTATGTCACACGACGGACACTTCTAGCTGGCTATGCCCAGAAGGCAATTTTTTTAAACAAGAATGTTAACCGGTACACACACCAGCACACATGTAAACAATGCAGTGAGTTGAATTTGTCATCAAAGGAATAAGAGAAAGACAATGATATGCTAAAATATACCTATTGGTAAAAAAGAATGAAAAGATTGGGTGGTAGGGGAAGTGGAATGATCAAATGGCTTCAGGAAGAAATTCAAATTCCTTAAAGCCTTTTTATCCACTTTTCCGATGCTATGGCTGTAACAATTCAAAACTAATATTTTTAAAGAGGAGACTAGATGAGGTTTCGATCCTTCCTGAAGGATTCGAACCCTGTCGTTTTGGCCCGCCTCATGGTGAACGAAAATCACATGACGCTCTAACCCACAGGACCACCAAATCCTACAAGAATCAAGCACCCAGCAGAGCTAGGTGTTTACACCAAACGGGGAGGAGAATGAAATTAGCTCAGATTGACCCACACCTTCGAATGTCTACGAATCACAGTAAAACTCCTAGCTCTGCTGGGTGCGTGAGTCTTGTAGGATTTGGTGGTCCTGTGGGTTAGAGCGTCATGTGGTTTTCGCTCACCATGAGGCGGGCCAAAACATGGGTTCCAATCTTTGGCTAGTCGCAGTGTTGTTATTGATCAATACCACTCGTTCGTGGGTACAATATACATACTACATATATTATGCAAAAATCGCGAACAAGCGATACAAAATGCAAAACAACCACTGGGGAAGTTGAATAATAGCTCTAGGCCTTTCGTGTTGTAATCAACACATCATCAGGTGCTTACAATATTGCAAAAAAAAAGAGGTCCAAGCAAATACAATCACAGGAAGCTCCTTTCGATCTTCTAAAAAAAAATTCTTCCTTATTATAAGCCAGGAGAAATTTTATGGAAACCAATGCAGATCTGATGAATATAACTTGTACAGCACTTGAATAACTATACTTCCTAAGTGTTGCACTTGTGTTTTATTCATTAACTTATCGAAATTGTAGACCAGTGGTCGAGCACAGCCGTAGTGCACCAGGGTGCACTTCTCCAAGAATGTCTATCTGAGGTTTGGGGATTTGCAGTTGATGCCGCAGTTAAAACAGAGGCCGTAAATATTTTTGAGGAGTATCCTCAAAAAAAATAAAAAGATGAAAGTGTATATTTAAGGTTACACAGTCGGGATGACAGGTGTTGAACAGGTAGATACCAACACCAAAGGTAAACAACCGTACCTAACTAAAACCCAGCTTTTAATTAATTACTCCACATCTCAAGCTGCACCTTGTAGTTCCAAGGAGATGCCTTTCTCCACAAGTTTATCCTTGTTACAAGTTGAAACGAGAGAATACAGGTAAACTAGCATAATGTTTAGAGGTAGCTACCATTTGTACATTCCATAAACGCAAATAGAAGGTACGTAAATATTGTCTGATCTGTGAATTTGCACGTACACTTAGGTGGAACACTGACAATTGTGCATGAAGAAGTTTCCATGTTATTATTTTTTGGAGGGATAGTCTACTGCCTAGCTGGGCAAAAACACCAGGCCACGGTGCCCCGTGGCCTGGTGGCAAAAGCTCTCGCTTCACACGATGAGGGATCGGGTTCGAATCCCGGCGAAGGGGTGGAAACATTGGACGGGTTTCCTCACACCGGTTGTCTATGTTCAACCATCAGTGTAAAATGGGTACCTGGGAGTTAGTCGACTGGTGTGGGTCGCATCCTGGGACAAAACTGACCTAATTTGCCCGAAATGCTCTGCATAACAATGGGCTTTCTATATAGTAGTATGTCATTGATGTCAGCTAGGCCTGTATACCTTGTACATGTACTTGTAGTAAATAAAGATATTATTATTATTATAATCTAATTCAGAAGTGAACTGGACCTGCCTAGCATGGGCCAGCAGGACTCTTACAGTTTTCCTAACCTATTTTCTTAAAGAGATGAGCGATTTTTTCCTCCCATACTGAAACCACTAGAGCAAAAAAAAAAAAGTATTACCAATTAATTTGGGGGGCATATCCCGCATTATACCATTTTTTTTATACTCAGATATGATGTCCTGCACATGTAATTACACACTGTCTAAAATAGCAGTGTAGTTTATGTGGACACAGTCCATGGTTAAGATATGATAGTTTTTCAGGGCAAATATATGGACAATTTCCCTCCATGATAATAAAGTTTAATATGCAAAATATACTTCCAATAATTAAACTATGCAAAAGTTAGATAATAAATATTTTGAAAATATCAGCTATATCCTCACTGATAGCAATAATCAAGGATCATATACGTAAGTGTATATCACAAAGAAAACACTGCAGCTGACTTTATACTGAACAAATGATTCTTGGTATAATTGCGGCCCAGACCCGCAATAGTAAGATTATATTACACGAATATTATTGAGAGAGAGAGAGAGAGAGAGAGAGAGAGAGAGAGAGAGGAGAGAGAGAGAGAGAGAGAGGAGAGAGAGAGAGAGAGAGAGGAGAGAGAGAGAGAGAGAGAGAGAGAGAGAGAGAGAGAGAGAGAGAGAGAGAGAGAGAGAGAGGAGAAATTGAAATATACATACATGTATCTAGATCAAGGAGTATTCAAATATATTACTTTACATAGTAGTGCATGATTTATTAACGTGCCTTTGCATCTCAGGTTGCGAGTGATAACGAGAGAAAACAGGAAACGAAAGATTTATAGAGAAGAGTAAGTATATGAGAGTCTGGCCTGGAAGTAGCGTAATTGGGAGAAAATGAAGTCAGGAGAGAGAGTTAGTTACCATTTTGTCCTAGGCACAGGTCGATTAGACACTAGGCCTGTGTGTGTGTGTGTGTGTGTGTGTGTGTGTGTACTCACCTAGTTGTGGTTGCAGGGGTCGAGTCATGTGTGCATGAATAAACAGTTGAAAAGCAATCTCGTACCCAGATTACAGGTTCCCAGGAATTAATTATACATTCCTCATTTTTGGTCCCAAAACATATACATACACTGGTTCTATTGTTATTCATAACGATTACTGCTACGCCTGTGTCACGACTCAACACCGACCAGTCAAGAAAATGTCTTCGAATCTCAATTTAACACAGACCTTAATAGCAAAATTAAAAAAAGAAAAGAGCATCATGTCCCTGAATCCGAATCGTCATTATATTCACTGGGAAGCGTTAAACGCGTAGGGGTCCCACTGCTCCGGGGGGAAATGGAAAGTTATCAGTTTTGATGCATGAAAGAGGGCAGTGGCTCCAGTTCCTCGGACAAAGAGCCCTTCAACATCATCAAAGTATTCCTCTTCAAGGCTGAGAATGAAAAATGTAAGGAATGTTTTAGTAAGAAGAATTAATAATAAAAAAAAAGACTTGACAAAGCTATTTAGAAACCCTAACCAATATAATTAAAATAAAAGTGATGAAATCTATTTAGAAACCGTAAACAGCTATGGCTGTCTGTGTAACCACACAGGGAAAAAGAGAGTTGACAGCTGTGTGATGCGCTTCGTCGCCGTGCCTGGTGCGCTCCACCGATCAATCTCGGGTACCTGGGCGGCCCACCCTGCCACGGCTGCCTCGCCCAGGGGCTTGTCTCTCTCTCTCTCTCTGTCTCTCCCTCCCTACCAGCCTTGAACACCATCTTCCTACCTAACATTTTCTCTCCATTACTTTTAAATTTTGTTACTCCTTTAGAAGAATAATAATAACAATAACAAGAAGAAGAAGAAGAAGAAGCCTTCTTCCTTAAGCCATGCGTGTCGTAAGAGGCAACTAAAATATACATTACTAAAATATACATTACTAAATTTAAAAAGAAGAAAAACTTTCTGAAAGCGTCTTTTCTTTTTTAGGGTCACTCTGCCTTGGTGGGAGACGGTCAGTGTGTAAAATAATAATAATAACGATGATAGTAACAACGTAGGTCTCAATAATTTATCTGAGACACAAAAATACTATTATATTACTATCTTATGATAAACTACCCACTAGAGTTAATAAACAATAAGAATCAATTTACTCAGGAGAATCCTTCAGTTTTCGATCGTCGCAAACATGTGGAAAAACAATAAAATCACCCGCATTTCCCACTGCACTTTCAAACGGAATACGAGTCAGCATAAAAAACAAATCAAACTCGACTTACGCATCGTACAGGGTCAGTAAACACCCAGCGTCACATCACTATGTTCGCTCTTACGAACTATCACTATGTTCACTCTTACGAACTACATTCCAGCCCCTACATGGACAGCCCCACGGTACGATTTAAAGTTAATACCCCACGGGTTGCAGCCTCCTTCCACTCAATAGGGTCATACTACTAGCATTCCTGGTTACAGTCAAATCCGGGTGGGGTTTGATCCCATGGCAAGTGAGTCCTAAAACTCACTCGCCATGGGTTCAAATCCCACCCGTTCCCTGATTTGTTTGTAGTCTTGTTATTACGATTTCGTGAGTCCTGGTTACATTCAGTTGTCTTTGAATGAGAAATTCGGGTGAAACCCTTGAGGCCTTAAAAATCATAACTCTCTTCATAAAATAGGCAGCAAAGAACATAAGAATAAAGGCACATCGCAGCAGGGCTACCTCCCCATATTAGGCAGGACCTTTTCAAACAACAACCCTTCTCACGCATCTCTCTAAACTTTCCCAAATCTGCCCAAGACACGAAAATAATAACTAATGGAGAAACATCAGCTGCAATGTCAAAGTTAACATGCATGCAGATAAATGGGTCAGAGAACTGATAAGACTGATAAAACAAACACGTGTGCAATACATAGGTATATTAATCCTCAATAAAGACACCCAAGTGTTGCGCATGTGTAATTTATCAACCAAGTTAACATGGCTGAAGAGCTTGAAGATCCAGCCTATAACAATTACATCACTATGACAAAATTTACGTAGGCCTAGGAAAAAAAACGCTAGATGCAGTTTACGCGGATTTTACCAATGGATATGAGAAATGCAACCATGAACTAATAGCTAGTAAAGTGAAGATAGGTACAACAGGAAAAGTATGGAATTTGATATTCAGTTTTCTGACGAACAGGTGACACGAGTGGTAGTAAACAGAATGAAAAAAAGTCCAGTCTTTGAGTAAAAAAAAAATCAGTAAAATGTAAAAACGTACAAAAATATTAATAATTTACCTTAAAAGTATCTCTTGTAATTTTTATACATATACATGTTAGGGCAAAATGGTTAACAAAGGTCACAAAATAACCGCTCAATAACATAAGTGCTAAACAAAATAACTGGACAAAATATCTACAACAATATAACAGAACAAAATAACTGCTGAAAACAATAACTGCTGAACAAAATATCTGTTGTACAAACGAAATTCGCTGTTCTTCCCAGTGTTATGTTGCTGGGGCACCTGTGATCTTGTTATGAACAATAATAACGAGTGTTATCGACTCTCTTGCTCCATCGAGGAGCCGCCAGCGGTCAGGATAACATCGATGTAATTACTCTGCAACGTGATATTTAATGCAATATATGGGGCAGCTGGCTGGCGCACAGTTTCTTGCCCCTTACGTGTTGGAGGTGGTGGTTGTGGTGATGGGGGCAGGGTGGGGTATTAGTTGGAATAAGGGTAGATGGTGGGGGTTTAGTGTTATGGTCATGGGTTGTGGGTTGGTGGTAGTGGTTGATTGTGTTGCTGGTGGTGTTTGCAAGCAGTGTGGATTGAGAGTTGTGAGGGCTCCTGGGCAAGTAGCTGGTGGAGGCGAGGGAACTCCAGCTTCTAACACCCCGTCATACTACACATACTATACATAGGTGTTATTATACATATAACGTGTCTTCCTGCACAAAATGTGTACACATTTGGAAAGCAATCATTTGAAACCAGTTGCTTAAAAATTAGATTTATGTGCCCAGAATCATGCTTTATAGGCGCCCCGGGGCTGAACACAACCATTGTAAGCTCCTTAAAATTGCCTCTGATGGTTGTGATATTAGTTGTGGTGATAAGGGTGGTTGTGCCAAACAAGCCGTGTTGGTGAGAGTATTTTTTTTATCAAACAAGATGTGTAAGTTCATTATAACAGTAACAGAGATTGAAAGAGAGTTGATCAAAGGAAAATGCTGGCCCACAGATGGCTCCAACTTCATCCTGTTCCCTATTTGTATGTGTCCTAACAATAAAAATGCTTTCAAATGAGCTGATGTAGGTAACAGCTCTTAGCTTGTCAATAAAGTTAGGAATCCTTAACTTGTAAATAGCTTGTCAATAAAGTTAGGGATCCTTAACCTAACCTTGTCAAACCCTGTGTAAAACAGAGAGAGAGCACTGCGGGAGGCCTACTCGTCCATACCGGCTCACACATGAACAAAGAACTTCACCTGACAATTACTCTCTGGTGGTCAATTGTTTTTCTCAACGCGTTGCCAAAATTAGGAAGAAATTCGTTCAGCAGAGGCTCAGTATTTTGTTCAAGATATTAAAATTCATAATTTTACTAATAAGCAATTTCCTTATCTTTCTCCGTCGTGAACAGTCAACCTCCATCAACAATTCGGCATTGAAATCATCCCAAATGGATGAATAGAAAGCTAAAACATTTTAGGAAAGAGGACTTTATAAGTTCATCTGTAGAGATTCATCTTTTTAATTAATATGTTCAATAAGTTCAAAAAAGGGATAAGACTAGTTATGATGTAAATGATTTAAAAAAATCGACAAGTTGAAGAATTAAACAATGTTGCAAAAGTGTCTTAATTATTCGTAAGACTAAATAAAACTAAAAGAAAACAGAGAAAGGTTTGGCCCACTTAAAGCTACGTAGAGAACATATTCGTTTTTCTAAGACTTAATATTCACACCATCCTTTACACCCTCAAGAAAGTGGATCCCACCATCCAATATTCGATCAAGGAGAAAAACAACTACCAGCTTCCATTCGTAGATGTTCTGTTGAACACAGGCGGAAACAGACTAACCTTTAAAGTATACTAAAAACCAGTTAAGAAAGACAACTTCATACGCTTCCACTCACTAAATTACACCCGGATCAGTTGAGGTGTGTTTATCGGCTTCCGCGGGAGACCACATAGGATTGTCAGCCCACAACACCTCGAGGAGGAGTGTGTCTACGTAGGCAATGTAGGTAAATAAATACAAGTGCAACGTCTGTGTGGAAACCTATGGAAACTTGTGAAGGTTCCTTAATACGATGTGGTTACTGCCTTCGCAGACTGGAATGATTTTATTACTCCCACAAAATTTCTGTACATTTTTTTCTGGATAAAAATGGACAAGGGGCCAACAGGACCACCGCCACACAAACACAACAAGAAATAGACCAACTTGAGATTTGAAGACCGTCAGCAAAGTCTTCCAAAATGGTTAAACCTCAACAAGCCTATATTCAAGTTAAGCTTCCTGGAATATGAACCCTCATGTTAGTGATGACTGATTACTTGTTAATGTAGGTTAAATTAGAAATTTGCGGCCTAAAGGCAAAGTTGAAAACAAATTATTAATTTACCTCAGGCTACAAACAAGATCAGTAAAGTATTAACTACAATATTGATATCCTACCTTCCTAATAACTGCCTCGATCACACCCCTGATCAGTGTTAAATGTATACAAGTAACTGCCACTATTAGTTAGTTCAACGAAAACTCACGATACCAATTCTGGTTCAAAGAGACGGGCCTATTATGTTGACTGAAAAATTCCCAGGTTGCCTCGGCACTGCCAGATAGTGGTGCCAGATTACCTTGTTGGTCAAGAGCGGTATGGATTATAGGTGTTGACACACTGTGGGTCAGATTTCAAGATTGTTGTTCGTCTTTCAGATTTCAAGATTGTTGTTCTGACTTTCCCAGGTTTCAATCTCAACAATGGTGGTTCCCTCCCGCTTTCCCCCAGCCAGACGACCCACGGCTCAATATCTAATCTCTGATAATTAATATCGCTCCCGAAGGTAACGACCTATTATATTATTCTCCAATAATTTTGATTATTTAAAAATATGAATTAAGCCTTCGTGACTTAATGATGAAGCGTAAATCCCCTGCTGAAGTTAAGTTAGGCAAAATCTGTCAGGAAGCAGAACGAATGGCTCATGAAGTGGGTCATATGATGACCCGCCAATGGAGATTTTGGCCAACTGAACGAGTCCTTCCGCTGGCTTACCAGCCCACCCCTTAAATAGGAGAACATGAGAACGAACACAGTGGCAGGCCCATTTGCCCATGCTAGACAGGTCTAACCACACTCCCACACGCGTCCATACTATATTTAGAACTGCCCAAAGTCATGGCCCCAGTGACGTGACCTGGAATTTGTTCCTCTTATCAACAATTATATGGTAAAGGTGTTATATATCTGATGAAACCACTGGATGGCGAACCGTTTTCACAATACTCATTTAACAACCTAACAGTTTTCCAAACCGTATATACAAAGAGACAGGTGGTTACCAGCTGCTTTCTAAGAGCCATCTGTATTTCTAGTCCTAAATACAAGCATTGCTCTACTCCAGTAGTTTTATGTAAGTAATTACGAGCACACACATTTGGGCATACATTTACGAGCACCCCCTCCCCCCCCACACACGTATGCAACAGGACTAGTCCCGGAGGTGAGGGTTTGACCAACGCTGGAGGACAGAAGGGACATGATAACGACATATAAAATACCGAGAGGAATTGACAAGGTGGATAGGGGCAGAAGGTTTCAGAGATGGGACACACCAACAAGGAGTCACAGTTGGAAGTTGAAAACTCAGATGAGTCATAGAGATGTTAGGAAGTACTTCTTCAGTCATGGAGTTGTCAGAAGTGGAACAATCTGGAGTGATGTAGTGGAGGTAGGATCCATACATAGTTTTAAGAGGTATGATAAAGCTTATGGAGCAGGGAGTGGACCTAGTACCAACCAGCGAAGAGGCGGAACTAAGAGCTATGACTCGACCCCTGCAACCACAAATAGGCGAGTACACACACACACACACACACACACACACACACACACACACACACACACACACACACACACACACAACCTTTCACTCTCTCAAGGGTGCTAGAAGCCTCAGAGCAAGAAGGAAATCATACACAAGCCTCTCACGTTAAGTTATTCTGTTTAGAATTTAAAATAATATATATACATTCTTGTTTTAAGTTGGCAAGTGCCTCTGTGGTGGTGGTTATGTCCCTGTTGCTTCAAGATAGCAATCTGCGTCCGAAGATGGTGATAGTAGTGGTTGTAGTTGTTGTGGTAGTTGTGATGGTGGTAACTGTCGTTAGTGATGGTCGTGTGGCACTTGTCATAAATGGTAGTCGTGGTGGTGAATTGTCATAAATGGTGGTCGTGGTTTGGCAATTGTCGTTAGTGATGGTCGTGGTGGTGGCAGTTGTCATAAATGGTGGTCGTGGTGGTGGCAGTTGTCATAAATGTTGGTCGTGGTGGTGGCAGTCATAAATGATGGTCGTGGTAGTGGCAATTGTCTAATGTGGTCGTGGTGGTGGTAATTGTCGTTAGTGATGGTCGTGGTGGAGGTGGTAATTGTTGTAAGTGATGGTCGTGGTGGTGGTAGTTGTGATGTTTGTGGTGGTGGTGCTTATCATAGTAATGTAGTAGCTATGTTGGCAGTAATTTTAGTGGTGGTAGTTGAGGTGGTGGTAATCGTAGTAGTGGAGATTTTGTTGATAGCAATTGTAGTGGTGGTGGGGAAGGGGTTGTGGCTATGGTCATGATGAGGGTATGTCGGGGATGCGTATGTGATGTTATTAGCGATGGTGATAGCAACGAAAGTGAAAGGTGATGACTGTTGTGGTGATAGTGATGACTTGTGGTGATAATGATGACTGTAGTGGCGGTAGTGATGATGACTATAGTGGCGGTAATGATGATGACTGTAGTGGCGTTAGTGATGACTGTAGTGGCGGTAGTGATGACTGTAGTGGCGGTAGTGATGACTGTAGTGGCGGTAGTGATGATGACTGTAGTGATGGTAATGATGATGACTGTAGTGATGGTAGTGGTGATGACTGTAGTGATGGTAGTGACTGTAGACTGTAGTGATGGTAGTGACTGTAGTGATGGTAATGATGATTGTAGTGATGGTAGTGATGATGACTGTAGTGTTGGTAGTGATGACTGTAGTGATGGTAGTGATGATGACTGTAGTGATGGTAGTGATGACTGTAGTGATGATAATGATGATTGTAGTGATGATGACTGTAGTGATGGTAGTGATGATAGTAGTGATGGTAATGATGATGACTGTAGTGATGGTAATGATGATGACTGTAGTGATGGTAGTGATGATGTTACGCAATGTGCTGCACTAAAATTTATATAAAAATAACACTTTATAGTCCGGTATTATTCTGAATCCGGACGCGTTTTATTCCTGGCCACTGACTGACAGGAATAAAACCCGTCCGGATTCAGAATAATACCTGAGCTATAAAATTATTTTTTATATAATTTTACTGCAGCACACTGCATAACAGATGACTGTAGTGATGGTAATGGTGATGACTGTAGTGATGGTAGTGATGACTGTAGAGGTGGTAGTGATGACTGTAGTGATGGTAGTGATGACTGTAGTGATGGTAGTGGTGATGACTGTAGTGATGGTAGTGATGACTGTAGAGGTGGTAGTGATGACTGTAGTGATGGTAGTGATGACTGTAGTGATGGTAGTGATGACTGTAGTTATGGTAGTGATGACTGTAGTGATGGTAGTGTTGGTAGTGATGACTGTAGTGATGGTAGTGATGACTGTAGTGATGGTAGTGTTGACTGTAGTGATGGTAGTGATGACTGTAGTGATGGTAGTGATGACTGTAGTGATGGTAGTGATGACTGTAGTGATGGTAGTGATGACTGTAGTGATGGTAGTGATGACTGTAGTGTTGGTAGTGATGACTGTAGTGATGGTAGTGATGACTGTAGTGATGGTAGTGTTGACTGTAGTGATGGTAGTGTTGACTGTAGTGATGGTAGTGTTGACTGTAGTGATGGTAGTGATGACTGTAGTGATGGTAGTGATGACTGTAGTGATGGTAGTGATAACTGTGGTGACGGTAGTGATAACTGTAGTGACGGTAGTGATAACTGTAGTGACGGTAGTGATAACTGTAGTGATCGTAGTGATAACTGTAGTGATCGTAGTGTTGGTAGTGATGACTGTAGTGATGGTAGTGGTGGTGATGGTCGGGGTAGTTGTGGTGTCATTAGGGATGATGGATGTGGTTGTAATAGTTGTGGTGGTAATGACGACTTTTACGGCCATTACGTTATTATTCGTAACAACTGTAATCCGCAAGAACTAAATTTACATTTATGTAAATAAATTATTGATAAAGAATCTAAGCCAGTGTCCGCAACTGACGAGTTATATTTAGAAGTGAGCGCTAAATCTGTAAGGGTCGTACAGGGTCTGGAGAATAAGAGCTTCTCGGGTTTAATCCAAGAAGGTAGCTCTAATTCCTCGGATCAAGAGCCCTTCACCAGCATCAAAGTGTTTTCCTGCCCTCCCGTATTGAACAGCAGTGTGTGTGTGTGTACATGCACTGCTCAGCTGTGTATATATCTGGGTGCACATGCACTGTGCAGCTGTGTATATGTCTGGGTGTACATGCACTGTGCAGCTGTGTATATGTCTGGGTGTACATGCACTGCTCAGCTGTGTATATATCTGGGTGCACATGCACTGTGCAGCTGTGTATATGTCTGGGTGTACATGCACTGTGCAGCTGTGTATATGTCTGGGTGTACATGCACTGCTCAGCTGTGTATATATCTGGGTGCACATCACTGTGCAGCTGTATATGTCTGGATGCACAGCACTTGCAGCTGTGTATATATCTGGGTGTACATGCACTGTGCAGCTGTGTAGTATGTCTGGGTGTACATGCACTGTAGCTGTGTAAATGTCTGGGTGTACATGCACTGTGCAGCAGTGTCTGGGTG
Source organism: Cherax destructor (assembly GCA_009830355.1). NCBI lineage: Eukaryota > Metazoa > Arthropoda > Malacostraca > Decapoda > Parastacidae > Cherax > Cherax destructor. The sequence continues at coordinate 206,954 of WNWK01000068.1, read as the reverse complement.
TACATGCACTATGCAGCTGTGTATATGTCTGGGTGTACATAAGAACATAAGAAAGAAGGAACACTGCAGCAGGCCTACTGGCGTGTCTATTTTGTAAGGTGTTTCTATGTATACTCGTATACCGTACATCTGGAGTTTGCTTCTATACTGCGGATTAAGGGGATCCTAATGATATACGGTGTTACGTTTAAACACAGACTTTAAATTAAAACTTGATTACAACACGATTTATTTTTATATTATATTTTGTGTTTTATATTTAATGATTATTATATTTTTTTTTTTCAGGACTCGTTGGTGGTAGCAACAAGAGGTGACTATCAAGGTTATTGAGGATATCATATCATAGATTTACCTCGTGGCTCGCTATACTCCTCATGGTGGATCAGGGCCTAATCAACCTGGCTGTTACTGTTGGCCGCACGCAAACCGACGTACGAGCCACAGCCCGGCTGGTCAGGTACTGACTTTAGGTGCCTGTCCAGTATATAGAGAAATTCTTGTAAATAATTAAAAAAAAAGTATCGAAGAGTATATGTACCTTGAGAGATTGTAAATCAGTCAGGGATTGGTGCACTTAGACTCACCGGTCTGAGACCTCGGATCATTTGCAATTATACTAATAAATTCAGTGATATGACAGTATAATTCAGCTTGAAAGTAATTAAGGCTAATACTGTAGTCTTAAAACATTCACAAACACACACCTTTGGAAATTAAAAAAATCAAATGAGCCAAAGGAACAAAGAATTCCTTCATGGTGATGGTAGTGGACAAATGTCAAGGATTTGGTAGATGTAGTGGAAGTCACCACATTGCCTGGATTCAAAATAAACAATGACTATGACTGGAAGCCAAAGTGTAAAAAAAAAAAAAAAAAGCTGGACCCAGGAGCTAGAGTTCAACTATCTCACTACATAAAAGATATACGTGCAGAAGCACGAAGTATTTTTCTTTTTTTCTTTTTTGAAATAAGAATCTTGAAGCCATGTACAACAAATCAAGTGTCCAGGACAAGTGTTTCCTGACGCGGGTCTTGGTCAGATGATGACCCGCTGTTGGAGCTTTTGGTCACCTGACCGAGGCCTTCCGCTGGCTTGCCGGTGAACCCCTTGAAAAGTTATCGTCATGGTTATAACTATTTCCTGGTTATGTAGAGCATAATACACTTTACATCCCCCCTTCCTATGCAAATATATATATATATATATATATATATATATATATATATATATATATATATCCATCTAGAAGTGGCTGCGTAATATATGAAACAGTGAACTTTGTTCAGACCTCTGCAACACAATTGTCCTCAAGATTTGTTAAGTTATACCATGAATTAAGGAAAGATCCTGGACTTCACCTTACGAAACTGATAAAGCTAATGCGATAGTAATTATGGACAAGGTAGATTATAGGGGGGAAATAAACATGATATTAGGAGACAGGGAAACTTACGCGCCTCTTAATGCTTACAATTTAATATATATATATATATATATATATATATATATATATATATATATATATATATATATATATATATATATATATATATATATATATATATATATAGGAACAAACACACACGACGTAATTTGCACACGAATTATTAATTATTATTACATTCATGGAGGAGCGTTGGACCCGTAGGGGTCATTCAGCGCCTGGGAAATAGAGGGCATTCAGGTTTAATTCAAGGAATTGGAGCACAGGTCCAATTCTTTAGATCAAGAGCCCCACCTCCTCTCCTCACCAGCATCAAGGAACCTACCTTGAAGGGGACAGGGGTGTCAACCATGACCAAAATGCCAAAAAAAACAACAGAAAACGCTGCCCTGAGGCTTGATCATTCAGGAATTTATATTTACTCATCGTGGTATAAACGGGGTATAACACTTGGGTATAGCACTTGGGTATAACACTGTTATACCCAAGTGAAAAAACCCACATGGCCTTTGTCAACAACTATACACATTTTTTACTTTTTTGTTCAGAGTTATACTAGGTAATTTACACGTATGTTACTAGGTATGATAATTTGTGCAACTGCATTTATACGTACCTGTACCTAAATATACTTAATCCTCTCGTATATTACGTAAATCATCGATTCTTAACCGAAGTGCACTGCATACTATTGGTTTTCTTTTGTGTCCGACTATATTTCATTACATGTAAACCACAGTACCTGTTTACTGCAGAAAAGAAAAATTATTTGCATTTGTAATTGGTTACAAATGCAAATAATTTGTAATCAATGATAATTTGCATTTGTAATGGATTGACCAATATGTGCCCATACCCCCTTCACCAGACTCGACATCACCACCACCACCAGTCCCATAAAGTACCATTATGACTTCCAAAGATGTCAATCATAACGATTAGTTGTTGTTTTTCACATATGGAGAGCTAGGAAGAAAACAGCGAAAGAAAATCATGAAGATTAGTTGATTTTTTGAATTGGCGGTAAACCTGATACCAAGAAGGAGGTACTCACCTATATGTGCTCACCAATATATTGCTGCAGAGGTCGAATCACAGCTCCTAGCCCCGCCTCTTCGCATATGTGTTCTTATGTGTGTGTGTGTAGGGAAGGAGGACACTAGTTATGTGACCTGGGAGCCAAGGGGGCGGCAGCCTAAAAAAGTTTGGGACCCACTAGTATAAAACAATGTATTCTCAGCCTCATAAAACTGCATTTACAATTCAGTTTTAAAGAGAGTCTGATAAATTAGACACTTGTGCAACATTTGGGTATCATTATCCCGGAAACGATTCGACCCGTAGTGACTTCTTCAGTCCAATACAAAGAAAGATGGAAGATAATAATAATAATAGAAATTAATAGAAGATAATAATCAGTTTATTTCAGCATGATACTATATTTGTACAAGGAAGAATGATGCTTAGGTGTACATGCTGAAAGCCCCTTTATATGCAAACTAAACATCTACTCATGTTGCCACCACAAAGGCTAAGCATCAACAACTACGGCAAAACATCCACCTACGTTGCTAACAGAGTGGATAGATATAGATGTCACCTATGTGGCTACAACAGTTAAACATCCACCTATGTGGCTGCAACAGCTGAAACTCTTATGTGGCTGTTGCTTTGTCCTGCTGGCCCCACAGAGTCATCACTGTCTAGTTGATCTTATCACTACCTTCATTCATGGGGAGATTGCTAAATCCATTGATATTAGTTACCTCCGACGGCAATGGGAGGCAATTAGATTCGATCCCAGAATGGAGGACATCGTCAATTCCCTGGACCAAGAGCCCTTTACCGGCATTACTGACGGAATACTGACACGGTACTAAATCTTACGACAACCCCTATAGTATACTGCTATTAAGACAAGGTAACGTTAGGTTAGGTGTTTCCTGACGCGGGTCTCAGTCATATGATGACCCACCACTGATGCTTTTGGTCATTTGACCGAGGCCTTCCACTGGCTTACCCGTCCACACATTTAGTCTACTACATGTTAAGTGATCTTTAAGGTGAAATTAATTATATATAAACAGTGTATACAGATTTTAAGTCAAAATAAAACAATATAAATTATTTAAAATAAATATTCGATTTATGCAAAATTATACGAGAAACTATTTTTTAACATTGAAGTTAAATTAATACATGAAAAAAAGACGAATTAAAAATTGAGTGTGTACGAGTCTCCAGAGAAACAATATTCTGAAGCAAGATTAATAAAATAAATACAAAAGTTATGGAGAAAATTTTAGGTAAATGATGTACGGAGAACACAAGGAAAAAACTGATGCATATGTATGAACGTTTAATTATCATACACACCCACCCACACAAACACAAACAAACACACACACATACACTGTTTAAGATAATGTACGATATGGTTCTTTGAGCAGTGTGGACCTAGTAGCGACCAGCGAAGAGGAGGGGCCAGGAGCTGTGAATCGACCCCTGCAGCCACAAACAGGTGAGTACTCTCTCTCGGTTCGTACATCAGTGTGACTACAAACGTGTAATTTGGTGCGTCTCTCTGGCTGAAGTGAAGCTTTAGAGGCGTATGCCACCCGTCCTGGCCTCTGTGGGGTGGTAGTTGGGAGTGGGGGCAGTGGGGGTAGGAGGGGAAAAGGTTGTTGTGGTCTTAGAGGAAAGGAGGGTATTGGTGGTGTCTGGGGAGAGAAGTGGTGGTCTGGGGACAGTAGTAGTGGGCTAATGTAGGGAAAGGGATGGTGTTCGTAGGTGTGTTATTGTAATGGGGAGGGGAGAGTTGAAGGGGGGTGAAGATGGACATGTAGTGGTGGTGGGACTTGTAGTGGTAGTGTAAGAGATGGTAATGATATTGGTAGTAGTAGTAGTAATATTTTTGAGGTTTGTAATGGTAGCGCAAGAGATGGTAATGATATTGGTAGTAGTGGTGGTGATGGTGGTGGCAGTGGTGGTAGTGGCAGTGGTAGTAGTGATTTTGGTGATGAAAATCATGCTGTGCCTAGGATGGTGGTGGTGGAGGAGATTGTGGTGGTGTATCTGATGTTGGTAATGGTGATGGGTGTAAATGGTGCTCGTGATGGTGGCAACAATGATGGGTGTGATGGTGGTCGTGATGGTGGTAGCAATGATGGTGGTAGCAATGATGGTTGTAGTAGTGGTAAGCGGTGATCATGTATGAAACAGGTAAACATTATTAACGTAATAATATTGTAATATCTATGAGAGAGAGAGCCAATATGCAAATTATAGCAACCAACAAAGAGTAATAACCTCGGCTCGCAACCGGGAGAACCTGGGTTCAATGCTGGGAGGGGCGAGATATATGTAGCAAGTCTGCCAACATCTGCTCACCCCCTTCACCTAAAAGTAAATAGGTACCCTGGGGGGTAGTTTCTTCCATCACCTGCTTACCCTGTTCACCTGGGAGTAAATAGGTACCAGAGGGTTAGTCTCCTAACATCTGCTCACCTGTCTAGGAGTTACAAAGATGTGTGGGTCGCATCCCAGGGCACGACCAGGTGCAAAATTGGATATATTATATCAACTGAATATACTAGCAAATCATAACTAAATACCAGCATATCATAACTGAATACTAGCATCAATCTTGAAAAGATTGATGCTAGTAATCAGTCCATCAATCTTTTCAAGATTGATGGACTGATTACATCGACTTCAGGCTAAGGGACTGATTACCTCAAACTACTCCTGATCTTCACCATTCTTCGTTGTATTGGACTGATGAAGCCACTGTGTGGCGAAACGTTTCCTCAGTAAAGATACCCAAGTGTTAAACATGTGTCGTCTAATTTATCAATTTGTCGGTTCTCTGAACCTTCATCTACATTAGCATTATTAACCGGAGGGTTTGTGACCCAGAATGACCCAAGTAAGTCAAACCATGTAGCTTATTTTCACGAGAATCCTTTTTGTTCTCTTCCCCAGGATGCGACCACAACAACCTGCTAACGCCCCGGTACCTATTTACTCCTAGGTGAACCAGGGAAACAGGTGCAAGTAAAAATGACTAACATCTTCACTCGCTTCAGGATAAAGGTGCTACCACTGAGCTACGAGCAACACCTACGCGTACGTCGTGTGTGACGCGGGTTTAGAACTAATCTTAAAATAATTTTCACCTCTTACGCAGTAAATACGCACCACTACAGCCGCCCTGATAAATGTAACACCACCACCACTTCCTTGAATCTAGTTAGGCATTTGGCCCATATTGTGAACGAGCACGACGTGTATAATTCACTAACATTTACTTCACTAACCGCTACTTACGCTCCTTCGCGATGACAAGAAGTGGCTCTGGCTTTAGTTTACCTCACAAAGTGCCCAAGTGACAGACAAAACCAAACAATTATATTCACAGCCGACGACCCGCTCTCTCACGGACGCTTGGTAAGATACCCGTTTTCTCTGGGTGCAGGGGGCAGACTACACTATTCATTTTGATGTGTGTAATTTGTCGCATCCCTTTCGTCTAGACCACGCAAAGTGGTATGTGCAGCAGGGAATGGATGGCAGTTTTTTTTTAACATCTTGTGAGCATTATAAAAAGCGTTTCAAATGTGTTTTAAAGGGGGCCAGTGGAGCCAAGTGGCAGGAGGTAATTAATTTGGAAAAGCCTCGACCATTTCACTGCGAGCCATCACTCCCAGCAATAACTCCGATGAGCGGCGCTGTGACAATTTATTACATACCAAATGAACTGTACCGAGTACCAAAGACTATGGAAGGCTTCTCATAATGTTTCGTATAGAGTTAAAGTTATCACCGGTAGCTATATTGACCAAAGTTTAGTTTAAGTCATACGAAAATTTCAGCATCGTTTCTGGATCTCATTTTACATATATTTATCTTCATTAATGACTATTTTGGGCCTCTTATAACACTGCAAGTTTTGGAAAAAACGGACACCATTAACAACAGAGATATCAAAGAAATTAGTTTTCTCTAATATATTTGTTTGAGCGTATTTGTAGCCCCTGTGTGTGTGTGTGTGTGTGTGTGTGTGTCTCACTCAAGTAAACCCAAGCAACAAATACACATACGCATTCACTATGGGTGAAACGTCGTGAAATAAAGGTTTTCCCTGTTTAAAATGTCTTAGTTACAACGTAGTACACACTGTAAAATATAGAAACACAATTTGCATTAAAATAACTTGTATTAAGCAACAAAAAAAGTTAATTAGCATCAAAATGCTCTAAAAATTCTCCGATGTCCTAGCAAGTACAACGAGAGACACGAAAAGGTAGCTAACATGTTCTCTACAGTCAAGAGAACACAACAAGTCTGAGAGAATGGGCAGGAGAAACCTGTAAGATGGTGCCTGTGAGATGTGTGTGACCTATCCTTAGTCTATTGAAAATCGACTCATAATGACAATTATTGCTTGCATACAATGAAAGCGACAAAGTTTCACACACAAAAAAGATATGAGACCCCTACGACGACAACAAGTACAACAATAATACCAACACCAACCATACCAACTCCACCACCAACATCAACAAGAACGTATAACGGAAATATGTATCGTACAACAGCAGCATGTAACTAAAAGGTGTATTGGACTTCAACAACACCAACAACGTGAAACAAAATGTACTGGACAACACCAATAACAATGTGTAATGTAAAGATGTATTGGACGAAAAAACAACAACACGAAGCACCACAAAATATAGATGTCGAACAACAACAACAACGCCAACAAAGAGCCGAATAAGAGTTTTTGTTTACGTCGAAATTACCTGCATGGGCATCCCCCTAGACCCAAGGTTAGATTACCCGAAGACCAGATTCCCGGGACCCCGTGAACGTTTCTTCATTACTGTGTATACATTTCTTGTGCTGATGAAAGGCAGCCAGACTTTCTGGAAAAAAAAAAAAAAATGCGCTGCATGACCCTTGCAGATTCATCGCTTCCTCGTGAATATAAAATAATAATGCGCATAAAATTATCACAAGACCCTCGTTCGGTGGGTACTGAGAGCACTGCTAGAAATATCAGTGTGTAACATTAATTATTACCTGGGCATCGCATAACAAAGTAAAAAAATGGAAAGTCCCAAGCGGAGTTTTCACTGCACATGTTTTGTATATTTCGTGTTTGTTCCAAGCGTTGCAGTGAGAAGTCTGGGTATATTTAGTGTTCAGAGCCCCGCGGTGACTGGACTGGGTATGGCTTCTTTGTAATCTGGGAACTAATAATTATTGTGTAAAGAAAAAGGAGTAACAATTTTTTTTCTTTTTTCAGTCCGGGGATTAGATCCTCAGATGAAAAGTAGCGGTGAAAGGAGCAGATCTCGTCACTGACATCAGGGGATCGAATCCCCACACTGTAATCTGGCTCTTTTTTTCCTTTTTACCTTTCTCCATCCTATTCATCTCCTCATCTACCACCTTCTCCTCAACCTCCTCTTCCTCCACCACCAACTTTACCATCACCACCACCTTCCCCTCCTCCTCCTCCTCCACCTTTAGCTCCAGTTTCTCTCCATCATTTCCTTCATATTCTCCTCGGCCTCCATCTTCACCTCCTCCTCCCTACTCTTCCTTCACCTTCTAATGCTCCAGTATTCTTCCACCAGCATCATTTTCAGTTTCTTTCTAACGTCTTCTCCAACATTTCATATGATAAAAATCACTAATAACAGACATACACACGCAAGAGACAGCACATAATTCCCTTGATTAATGAACATAAACAAGAACACTAATACAAAAAACGCATCGGGATGCTGAACTATTTATACAAGGCACACACAATGGTAATGAAATTAATAAAGAACATGGTAGGTGAAAAATCTCATAAATAAAGACACCCGGGTGTTGCAAATTTGCATCACTTAGAAAACTAGAACCTCCAGGTCCTAGCTAAGAAGGACCTCCAGGTCCTAGATAAGGACCTCCAGATACTTGCTAAGAAGGACTTGCAGATCCTAGCTAAGAGGGACCTCCAGATCCTAGCTAAGGACCTCCAGGTCCTTGCTAAGAAGGACTTGCAGATTCTAGCTAAGAGGGACGTCCCGGTCCTAGCTAAGAGAGACTGCAGGTCCTAGCTAAGAAGGGCCTGCAGGTTCTAGCTAAGAAGGACCTGCAGGTCCTTGCTAAGGACACGTGAGTCACTTAGGTTGAATTTTACCCATACACTAAAATTTAGAATAATTTTAATTCCTTAAATAAGGATTAAGGTAAAATTTCAGTGTACATATGCACAGATATTCCCTTCTCGGTATACATCAAGTGATACACCTGATGTATATACATCGAGAGATATACACTTTGAGATCCACACCTCCCTATGTATATATTAAATGATACACCTCTTGGTGTGTGTGCATATATATATAGATACACATCTCAGGCTGTATATACACAGAAATAAGTCCCTCTCGGTGAACACAGATACACACCTCTCGGTGTATATATCCTGTGACGGCAAAAAAAAAAAAACAAGAACACTGTCAAACAAATACACGCGTGGAGCAAACGCACAAACACAAATAATGCCACTTACAAAGCGTGGCATCTGCGACGATATCTCTAACCACACGGTCGTAATCGGCGAGTGCCAGAAATATGTGGCGCTTGGAAAGAGTTGGTGTGGGCAGTGTTGCATGGCTCTTAGCTCTCCCTCAGAGGAACCAGATCTAAGGAACTAGAGCTATCTTCTCCTTCCTCGGATCAAACTTGATAATCGTCCATTCGGTGAATATATTAAGACTAACTTTGATGGTAGTTCTGCTGTCACTTACTCTCTTTGCTGTCTAGGTCACCACGGCTAATATTCGAAGGCAGTGCTAAGCTCTTACGGACTTTCTAACACAGTCAAATAGTAGGACTCTAATTAGACCGAAAATATTCGCATCGTTGTTATAATGCTATATGATCACAATAAACTGGTGATATCACAACATGTAAAATAATCACAATGAAAAAATAGTGAAATTCCAAGCACGTTCGTGGTTTCTCACATTACCACATTATCCTTGATAATGCGAGACGCTACGAAAGCATTTGGAATTTCACTGTTTTTTCACTGTGGTTATTTAACATTTTTATGTGTGTGTGTGTGTGTGTGTGTGTGTTTGAGCGCGCGCGCGTGCGTGTGTGTATAAGATGTTTACAAGTGAAGATGTAATAAATAAATGTCGAGAACAATAATATTTATAGATCATCATCAAAATGATAGTGAGGGAGTGAGGGAGGAGGAGGGGGATAAATATATAAAGCCAGCTCAGCACCTTGGCAGCGCATAATTGCCCTCTAAGACGCTACTTAGTGTCACGGCGCAGCATCTGGCTTCTGTCACCGGCACCAATTAGTAACCCCGAGGTGCCGTGCGAAACTCTGCCCGCTGTTACTCGTCGTTTGTCAGACGAGGCACTTTACTGGCACTCTGAAACACTTCTTCCTGCTCAATTTAAACACCAAGTGTCTTGACGATATGCAAATTGGTCTGAATTATTGTTCGACATTATATTAAGTAGACAGGTCGGATAATAATTTGAGGGGTAATTTATGTCTGTCATCTCGGGGCATCGAGAGTGCCAAACAACGGCTCGTTAAGTCTCGTTAGAGGAATATTCTTAAAAATCTTTGTAACTGGTATCACAAGACAACTGCACCGTTTCATAGACTAGTTTACGATTCTGGTGAAACTTTTCGCATGGGGCGCGGAGCCTTTGCGCTCTGCTTTAAGAGAACGATTAAGAAGAGGCTAATAACCTCCAAGTGGAACTGAAAGAATAACCGTGAAATTCTTATCGCGACGCATCTCGCTTTTGCCAACCCCGACTACAAATTATCTCGCCTTGTCGCACGAAAATGAGACGGCGCGGAATGTAAACGATCTTCAGATCTTCTTCCCCGTTTAACTGGCATCTTAGCACCCCTGAGAGAGAGAGAGAGAGAGAGAGAGAGAGAGAGAGAGAATGTGTACGTACGTACTCACCTATTTGTGGTTGCAGGGGTTGATTCACAACCTCCTGGCCCCGCCTCTTCACTAGTCGCTACTAAGTCCACTGTTTCTCTGCTTCCAGAGCCTTATCGTACCTCTTCTTATAGTTATGTATGGATTCTGCCTCTGTGTGAGTGTGTGTGTGTTTGTGTGTGTTTGTGTGTGTGTGCGTACGTGTACGCATATGTACACATCCTACACATACTCCCTCATGAACTTTACGTGTCAAGTTACACATAGCTCCGAGATACCAGAACCATTCCCTGGTACCGGATGTGTAATGAACATTAACGCCTCTGTCATCATTCTCTCCCTATGTCGCTCCTCTGTACATCTCGTAGAAGTTGTAGTCCGTCCTACTGACAATAAACTGACCTTGTCGTATGGTTAATATTGTCCGGAGGATCGAGCCGCCAGCACCCCCCCCTCTCCCTCTCTCTCTCTCTCTCTAACACACTTCAGCTTCCTTTTTCGCTCTTCCAACCCTTTCAATACCTATTTCCTACACCCAGTCCTCACACTCCCAGATCCTCATTCAATATGAAACTCCTTAAGCCCCCCGTCTCTCTTATCTTCCCGGCAGCAGTAAACCTATGCGGTACATGGGGAGAATAGCGGGAGAATAGTGTTTATGGGGGAGCGCTGAGAGAGGTGAAGGTGTATGGGAGGTGTGGGGAGGGTAGGTGTTAGGGGGTGGAAGGGATGTATGTTAGAGGGGAAAGAGAGGTTGGAGTGAGGAGGGGATACACTTTAGTCGTGTAGTGCAGGAAGAGGGGAGAGAGGAATAAAGGGATGGGTGTGAGATTAGAAAGCATAGAAGAGGATAGAAAGGGGAGCCAGAGGACAGGAGTTTAAGAGAGGTTAGGACAGGGAGCTAACAGGCGAGAGTGACAAAAACAGTGACATAAACGGTGACAAGCTACACTGCAACAAACAGTGAGGAGTTACATACACCAGACTCCGTCACAACAACGAACCGGAGTACAATAAATGACCTAATTAGAATTCTTAGAGCGTCACTCTGTTAAATTTTGATTGGACGTTTAGAGAGACGGTGTGATAGCCGATGGATATTCAGAATTGTTAGCGCTGTTCGTTATCACATTAAAAACAATTAGAAACCCACTAAATTTCTTTTACTTTACAAAACAAATTCCAGTTTTATTAGGAGTTGAAGTAAGAGTTATTTTACAAGTTTTATGTTTTTTTTTTTTTAAATGGCAATTCGAGTTTGTTATTAGTAGTAATTAATATTATTTTAGATTAAGAGCCACAGACCAGTATTAAAGGCACCCCAAAATGATTTTTTCAAGCACCTGCAACACACGACGCTGTTCGCAACTACTACTACTACTAGTGTTACTACTACTACTACTATTTTAAGGAGTACGACAGCTTATACTACGAAAACAATCACGAAAGTGTCGAGAAGACGTTATTTTGACACTCGAACTTCTTCATCTTGCCGCTAGATGGCACTTACAGACTCGGTATGCTAATACAATAACAATACATCAATTATTACCATACCATGCTTGATAAAGACCCTGGTGGGCGAAACGTCTTCGCAAGAAAATACCATAAACCACATTCTGAGTCTTATTTACTCACTCGTTGTCAAAACGTGTTGCAAATTATTACAACATTTAAAACAGAAATTGGATTATAAAGCGAGGTACACACCATGGCGTTTGTTGACATTTTCGAGGGCGTTGAGAAGATGCAAAATAACTAAAAAATAAAAAAAAAAAAAATGAATTGGCAGCCGTTTGGAAAGTTGGGCGTAACCTTGATTGAGATTTACAGTGACTTACACATGGAGAGAATCAGTATAAAATACTGACACAATGGAAACAGACAAATGTTTAATGACAACGTTTCGCCCACGCAGTGGCGAAACACTGTCAATAAAGGCTAACACACAGAAGATCAGGCGAGGGTTTTATACATCGAGATGGATGGATGGATATACGTGTGTGTACTCACCTAATGTGTGTGTACGTATTTATTTCTTGGCCGGTGGTGAACAGGTAACCTGAACACACAAATAACCCACACATAGGAGTGGAAAGGTTATGAAGACGTTTCGGACCGACTTAGACCATTCATAAGTCATACTCCCCTATGTGTGGCTTATTTGTGTATTGTTCCAGTCACGATATTGTACCTTTTTGATCTTTAAGGTTACCTGAGGCCTTAATGGCCTCCCCTCGTGTAGTTGATAGGCTTTAAGCCCAATTAACCAAGACTAGGCTACAATTCTAACTAATTTTAGAGCGAAAACTTTATCAAGATTTTCGAGTCTGATAACGTACGGGCTTCCAGTTACGTCCGTTATTAGAGGTTCATTACTGATCTGATTTCTTTAAGAAAAGTATATTGTGAAGTGACTACTAGAGTACTGGACAGGTGTTTCTAAGAGCAAATTAATCGGAAAAAATAAATTGGAGCTCCCGCAGTTGCCGCATGCAAATTGACCGATTCGAAAGAGAAGTTGAGGGAAACTGCTGGAGGAGTATGGGAGAGTGAGAGGATGGGGTCTTCAGTGGGAGTACCTTGATGCTGGTGAAGGGCTCTTTATCCTAGGAATTGAAACGAATCTTCCCATCTTCAGGTAAAACATGATTACCTCCCATTCCCCAGGTGCTGCATTTTCCCCACGAGTTTTGCGCTTCTCCATAATAATAATAATAATAAATAAATAAAAATAATAATAAATGATAATAGTTCATTGTATCAGAGCTGTTATGGTATTTACCACAGTTCTGTGACATTGTCTGCCCCAACATTTTGACTCGTTTCACCAAGGCTGTTGTTCACTGGTGGGTATGTGAAAAGAGCAAGCTAACAACAGCAGCAGCAGTTTCCCAGGGTTCAACAACAGCAGCAGCTTCCCAGGGTTCAGCAACAGCAGCAGCTTCCCAGGGTTCAACAACAGTGGCAGTTTCCCAGGGTTCAACAACAGCAGCAGCTTCCCAGGGTTCAGCAACAGCAGCAGCTTCCCAGGGTTCAACAACAGTGGCAGTTTCCCAGGGTTCAACAACAGCAGCAGCTTCCCAGGGTTCAGCAACAGCAGCAGCTTCCCAGGGTTCAGCAACAGCAGCAGCTTCCCAGGGTTCAACAACAGCAGCAGCTTCCCAGCTCCTGTGATGATGCTTTTAACGAAGGCTTCTCGGACACAAAAATTAACCTCATACGAGACCCTCCCTTCTTCCTTCCTTTCTTCCTTCCCTCCCTCCCTCCCTCCATCCCTCCTTACTTCCCTTCCTCCATCCCTCCTTCCTTCCCTCCATTCCTTCTTTCCACCACCCCTTTCCCCTATTTTCTCTCACCACTTCATCTCGTTTTTCCCTTGAATACCCCATTTACATCTCATTTCCTCCTGTTTTCACCCCAACTCAATATTTTGGCCTAGAACAAATTTTTCTAATACAAATACAGTTTTAACACAGTATAGCATTAATGGATCCACTAAAATATATATGGTGAAGCATATACGAATTATCATAAAATTTAACACTGCGGACGAGGGTATAATTCATATACATTCCTCAGGTATACAGAGATGACAGGCAAAGCCAGACACCCTAATTATGGAAGACAGGCGCTGCCATATTACCATGAAAAAGATATTTTGATGGAATGAGTTGGGAGACGAGATGATCTGGCAGGCAGGCAATAAAAGGCAGACAGGCTAGGCGGAAAAGCAAGCAGGCAGGCAGGCAAACCGAGGCAGGGCAGGGCAGGGCAGGCCTCTGGGCAACAGTAAGCCAAATCGTACCATAAACACTAAACTATTCATAAATAAAATATTACATCTAGGCGTTACTTACTTTTGGGTAAAAAGCAGACTTCACCACTGTCAGTGTGTATTGAAATCCACTGTATTCCAGTCCCAGGTACTCCCATTCCTGGTGTTGTAACCTCATCAAACCTCCCACTCTCAGTTGCTGTAACCTCCCCATCAAACCTCACGTTCACAGATACTGTAACCTCATCAAACCTCCAATTCCCAGTTATTGCAATCCCATTAATCCTCTCAAAAGGTTCTAGTCTCAGTTGTAACCCTTTCAAACCTTTACATTCCCAGTTGTAACCCCAGCAAGGCTCGGGGGGGAGAGAGAGAGAGAGGAGAGAGAGAGAGAGAGAGAGGAGAGAGAGAGAGAGAGAGTCACCACCTTCCAACAGTGTGACGAACTGATTTAAAAGAGCAATATATTAATTAAATAATCTTAGTGGGGAAAACACTCATAGTTAAAAATAGAACGCAAGTATCTATAGCTACGGAGAGAGACCAAGCATATAGACGGGCGGGTGACGAACAAGTACTGTATCTATTAGGAGAGAGACCAGGCAGATACAGAGGCTGGCGGTGAGCTAGTATATTTAAAGAAAGAGAGAGAGAATAAGGAGATGCAGATGCTGGAGGTGCATATATTAAACTCTCCATCTGGAGTAATTACTTCTGTCTCTGTGGTGGGATCAGATCAAAGAAATCGAGAAAATTAGCAGGCAGTTAGAATTCTTGGAACTTGTGCTAAGTGGGGAGCTTTGACTCCTCCTATGTACTCCCTTCCCCTTCCCTCACACCATTTCCCCCCCACCTTGTATACACCCCTTCCCATCCCCTGCACAAGACCATTTCCCCTAACCCCCTCCCCAACCCTTCTCCCTCGTAATAACAAAATAGAGCCATAATGTCAGCTGAGGACGTCAGCTGATCGTCCGCGCTGCCAGACCTACGACGGATGAGCCGACTAATTAGCATAATATATCGCCACAGCTTGGAGAGCGCCACGCCCTCTCAACCACGCCCACACCGTGCAACACATTTAATCACGCCCATGGCCAAAAACTTCACGCCCACGGTGGGGAGGGATGTACAGGCGGGCGGAGAAGGAAGCAATGTGGTTCTACTCAAGTTTCAAGACTTGCGTCGGAGATTGATGTTAAGTTACTCACGCCTAGATTGTGAGGGAAGGGGATGCTAAAATGAGGGGAGGAAGGAGATGCTGGGATGAGGCGAGAGAGGGATGGAGGAGAGGATGCTGAGATGGAAGGAGAGAGGGAATGCTGAGATGAGGGGAGAAGAGAGGGATGCTGAGATGAGGGGAGAAGAGAGGGATGCTGAGATGGAAGAGATGGATGCTGAGATGAGGGGAGGAGGGAATGCTGAGATGAAGGGAGAAGAGAGGGGATGCTTAGATGAGGGGAGACGCGCGGGAGGAAACAAGAGGAGAGAGATGTACATCAATGTGCCTTCCAGCACACACACACACAATAACACACACACACACACACACATACACAAACACACACACTATGTACGCACACTAAGGTACGCATGAACTTTTTTTTAATAAACCAGCCCAACCCCGCAAAAAAAAAAAAAATCATCATAGTTTATTCAATTGAAATCTAATCAGGGAACGGGTGGGACTTGAACCCATGGCAAGTGAATCCTAAAACTAACAGGCCAGTGCGTTAACCACTTCGCCAGCTGGCTTAAATAAGATTCATCTAACTTGGTATATTTCTATACACCATAGAGGTTGAATCTTAATAGAGCCAGGTGGCCGAGTGGTTAACGCACTTGCCTGTGAGCTTTAGGACACGCTTATCATCGGTTCAAACCCCACCCGTTCCGTGATTTGTTTGTAATCATGTTATTTCGATTTAGTGAGTCACTCGACTGCTGTCTTAGGAGCACTTGAACTTGTGAAACAAAAATGCACAAACTCCAGGTAAATGAGGGTAGGCCCTGGGTGAATCACACAGACAAAATACCAGAGTCAGCACTGTGAAGAACATATCACTGGAAATACAGTACATATTAACTGAATAGCCTCTGGTATATAGAAAAGCAGCTAAAGTCAGGTCATTATACGCGATTAGGTAGCACCAGTGTAGAGCCCAAATCCATATCAAGTCACAAACAGATCTGTTTGTGACTTGATAAAGCCCACTGTGTGGGCGAAACGTAGTCAATAATCACATTATAGTGCATTTATGTTTATTTTTCCAGGTATAGTGACATCCATAGAAAACACAGCGAACCTCCAAGCTGACAAACTAAATCTTCCACTGGACTGTTGACAACATGTTTATGTTCAGTGTGAACGTATTTCAGTTACTACGTTACGGAAGAATGAAGAAATAAAAAGATCGAAGAGCAAGACAAATTCAAAGCTCTCAACAGAACGTAAGTCAAATGTGAGAGACACGGGAGTTACACTGTCAGTAGATCTGACCTTCAAGGAACACAATAATGTTATTATCGTAACTACAAGGAAAATGGTAGGTTCGATAACTAGAACCTTGATAACAAGAGATGTCAAGGCACTGATAACAATTGGGATGACTCTCCCTAACAACCTGAGCAAGACGTGGCAACAGCAACCATTTACACAGATTACCATTGGCCTCACAACCAATCGACAAATGAAGAGGGCAAACCAGAAAAAAGCTAGATAAAAGATAAAGATGGAAAAAGCACAAGTCACTCGTTCTTTCTTGGCCGGAATATTGCTGTGTACTAATGGCCTACTCAGGGCAGGCGAAATTGCAGAGCTGAAAAATTTACTGAGAAACTTCACAGCTCTTATAAACTTATAGCACCTAAATTACTGGGAGTGCTTGAAGTCCCTAGAACTGTACTCCTTAGAACGTAGGCGAGAAAGATGCATGATAATTTAAGATTGGAAGATTCTGGAGTGATTGGTCCCAAACCTGCACACCGAAATTACTTCTTTTATAAGCAAGAGAGAATTGGCAGACGGTGCAGGATAACTCCAATAAAAAGCAGAGCAGATATGAGTACACAGAGAGAGAACTCAGTAAGTGTTAGGGGATCACGACTCTTCAACGCCCTCCCTTCATGTATATGAGGGATTATGTACAAATCTTTAGCTGTCTTCAATTGGGAACTCGAGAGATTCTACAATAAAGTTCCTGATCAGCCGTGTTGTGGTGCATATGTTGGACTCCGGGCGACGGGTACTAACAGCTTGATCGATCAGGCCAGCATCGCCATCATCTCTCGAGAAACCAGCATCACCATTCATAGCCCATAATAGCCAGTTTACGTGGCATGTTACTCACTCCCTCACCAAGTCTTGCCGTGGCTCAGCGTGGCGTGTAATGCTCCTTGTTGGGGAGGGCCAGGCGGCTATTGGCTGCCGGAGCAGTAGTACAAATTATACCTTAACGACATCCGTATGTGCCAACTTCGCTACCTTCACTGGGGGGTGAAACCCCTCCGCAGGGTGGGGAATGATATGGGAAGGGAATGGATAGGAAGTGGGCTCATAGACGGTTTAATGGATTGGGGAAGAGGAGACGTTGGGGAAGGGAATTGCCAGGGGTAGGGGGTGGCAATGAGGGGGAAGGGGGCTGCAGTATATTTATTTAGAGAGAGAGAATACATCAACGTGCTGCTACCCTCCTACATGATACTTATACAGTAGGAATAAAAGCTGTTTCATTGTCATATCCCATCACATATGACGGGTTACTCAGTGATGAAAACAGTCAACCATAGCTGGAAGACCTGAGTAGGGCAAGTTTTCCCACTAAGGGTTCAGTAGCCACGACACCTTCAAAGGTTTCGTTCCAATAGAGTTGGAACAGTTCCAGAGGTGGTACCTCCTATATATATATATATATATATATATATATATATATATATATATATATATATATATATATATATATATATATATATATATATATATATATATATATAGGGAGGTACCACCTCTGGAACTGTTTAATATTTTCTTCTCCTACCACACCCTATATTCCATTTTCTATATAAACTTCATTTATATATATATGTAATTATCGCAAAAAAGCTATACAAGATGCAAAACAAGCACGGGGGGAGTTGAATGATAGCTCTAGAGCTTTCCTGTTGCAATCAATACAACTTGAAATGTTGGAGAAATGAGTGCGAAGTCCAGGTAGATGCGCTCAAGGGAGCACCTCCAGCTAAGAGTCGTTCCCTTGAACGGATTTACTTGCACTAGCCTGGTAATAACCAGCCTGAACATTATAAACAAGATTTACTTCACTTGTACCAAGCAACAACACCTACTAAATGTAGGCTGACCCAAGATAAAAGGAGCAGGACTTAACTGCAATAAATCGCATTACTGTATCAGAAGCGCCAGGTCGCTTAGGCTAGTTTAAACAAAAAAATATTGCACACAAGACAATTCGGTAGGCATATAGACGCACATGTTCATAAAAATGCACATATGCATAGTCAGGTTTGCGCGCACACACGCACACGCACGCACGCACAATAGGTGAGTACATACACACAAATATACAACAGGCCTAGTGTCTAATCGACATGTGCCTTGGACAAAATGTTAACTAACACACACACTCACACACAGTGCTGTCCGTACACATGTAAGGAATAATGACTGATGGTCCCTCACGCACATATATTAGCAAAATATATTGAAGTTAATATATTAATAGGGTTAACAATATGCTCAACACGTCAAGCACATGTGGGAGGAATAGATATATGTCCTCTTAATAATACAGAAGCGGTGTAATGGAGTGAAAGAGGTGATGGTGAGTAAAGGTGCTGGGAGAGGGGTACCGGAGTGATGGGAGGGATGAGTTGAGGAGAGGGGAAAGGAAAGGGGAAGAGCTGAATAGAGTGGGAAAGGTGAGGAGGTGAGTAAGGGGACGAGAGGTCTCGCTGCATGAATCCTATGAGATTAGGGCTTTTAAGCCCTAATCTCAAAGGATTCATGCAGCGCCTGGGAAGTGGGGGGAATGGGAGGTAATGAGGTCAAATTAGAGAAAGGGGATTCTCCGTAGCTCCAATCCCTTGGATCAAATGCCATTCACCAGCTTCATTCACCCTGCTTTTCATTGAAGACATCCTGCATCGTGTACCAAGCATGTGTCCATAAATAGTAATTTCGGTGTGCAAGTTTGATACCAATCCCTTTAGTATCTTCTAGTTGCAGATAATGGTGTATCTTTCTCGCCTGCATTCTAAGGAGTACAGTTTTGGGGACTTCAAGTGTTCCCATACGTGTTCATACGACCTGTGAAGGTTCCCTGTACATTTTACAGCTCAGCAAGTTCGCCTACCTTGAAGGACGCCGTTAGAACACAGCAATATTGCAGCCTTGAAAGAGTGACCAGTAGAGTCATTACTGACAGTCAACATTGACACTGATTTATCTCATAAGATGACCTGTTTAATGGTGTCTGCCCTGTGGTGAAGCCTGACATGATGGCGTGTCTAGGGGCATGTGAAGGTGAGGCGACTGATGGTACTATGAGGGACCATGGTACAAGTGACCGCAGGCCACGACAGAAGTAATCACATGCACAGCAGAAATGACCGCAGGTCGCGACCGTAGGCCACGACAGAAGTGACCGCAGGCAACGCAGTGACCGTAGGCAACGCAGAAGTGACCGCAGACCACAACAGAAGTGACCGCAGACCACAACAGAAGTGACCGCAGACCACTCCCTCTACCGAAAACAAGACATCAGACATTTGAAACAAATACCATACATTTGCTTGCAACAGATAAGACTTAATTTGTAGTTATATATTCAGACGTTCTGCTCACTCATTGTGGATCCTTTTTGTAGATCTTGTGTGTATATCCATACGCTCTTGCGCTACCCTCCACAGGATGGATACGGGACTCACAAACACTATCCACTTCGGCGGAAAAAAATCTAAAATCGCTGCTCCCTTCCCCATCCCTCTCCACCTTCCCCAACACTCCCCCATAACTCGGTAAAATCTCTAACTTCTCCTATCCTCCACCCCTGCTACCCCTAGCGACACCTTCTTCCCCAGGCTAATTGCAGGGGTGTGGGGGGGAGGGATGTTCTCCCCATGAGATGATGTATAGAGGGGTTACTGTCGCCACATTCCCCACCTGAAGGCTCTTCCACCGCCTCTATCACCACCACTATTACTGTCACCATCACTATTATTATCGCCACCACCATTGCACTGTAATGGCCACCATCACCGCGTCCCGGGATTTTTACCCGTGATTTATCCGTGACCACTTGGTGAAACAGGCTGTTTGGGCTAGCGGCCCGAAGGCCAAAATAACCATAATCCAGTTGATCAGGCACTGCAACGATAGTATACACCTTTGATATACCTTTGATGAATTCCGAGAGTTTTTATACTCCCGGTGCTCGGCTATGGGTCAGGAGAGAGTGCCAGCAACACCATCACAGTACCAGCACCACCATCACAGTACCAGCACCACCATCACAGTACCAGCACCACCACCACAGAACCAGCACCACCATCACAGAACCAGCACCACCATCACAGTGCCAGCCCACCATCATAGTGCCAGCACCACCATCACAGTACAAGCACCACCATCACAGTGCCAGCACCACCATCACAGTACCAGCACCATCACAGTACCAGCACCACCATCACAGTACCAGCACCACCACAGTACCGACACCATCACAGTACAAGCAACACCATCACAGTACCAGCACCATCACAGTACCGACACCATCACAGTACCAGCACCATCACAGTACCAGCACCACCATCACAGTACTAGCACCACAATCACAGTACCAGCACCACCGTCACAGTACTAGCACCACCATCACAGTACGAGCACAACCATCACAGTACCGACACCATCACAGTAACAGCAACACCATCACAGTGCCAGCACCACCATCATAGTACCAGCACCACCATCACAGTACTAGCACCACCATCACAATGACATCACAGTACCAGCACCACCATCACAGTATCGGCACCACCTTCACAGTACCGACACCACAGTACCAGCACCACCATCACAGTACCACCGCCACCATCACAATACCAGCACCACCATCACAATACCAGCACCACCATCAAAGTACCAGCACCACCATCACAGTACCAGCACCACCATCACAGTACCAGCACCACCATCACAATACCAGCACCACCATCACAGTACCAGCACCACCAGCACAGTACCAGCACCAACATCACAGTACCAGCACCAACATCACAGTACCAGCATCACCACCACAATACCAGCACCACCATCACAGTACCAGCACCACCATCACAATACCAGCACCACCATCACAATACCGACACCATCACAGTACCAGCAACACC
The DNA here is from genome assembly GCA_009830355.1 of Cherax destructor. Lineage (NCBI taxonomy): Eukaryota > Metazoa > Arthropoda > Malacostraca > Decapoda > Parastacidae > Cherax > Cherax destructor. The sequence goes on along the minus strand of WNWK01000068.1, from coordinate 185,331 downwards.
ATCACAGTGCCAGCACCACCATCATAGTACCAGCACCACCATCACAGTACTAGCATCAGTATCACAATGACATCACCCTCACAGTACCAGCACCACCATCACAGTATCGTCACCACCTTCACAGTACCGACACCACAGTACCAGCACCACCATCACAGTACCAGCACCACCATCACAATACCAGCACCACCATCACAATACCAGCACCACCATCACAATACCAGCACCACCATCACAATACCAGCACCACCATCACAATACCAGCACCACCATCACAGTACCAGCACCACCATCACAATACCAGCACCACCATCACAGTACCAGCACCACCAGCACAGTACCAGCACCACCATCACAGTACCAGCACCACCATCACAGTACCAGCATCACCACCACAATACCAGCACCACCATCACAGTACCAGCACCACCATCACAATACCAGCACCACCATCACAATACCAGCACCACCATCACAGTACTAGCACCACAATCACAATACTAGCACCACTATCACAATACTAGCACCACCACCACAATACTAGCACCACCATCACAATACCATCAATATCACAACTACCATCCCCATTAGCACAGTCATTGCACATACCCATGTCAACAGTACAATACTTGTGTAGTACATACTGTGACAGCTCCTCTTACTCTCACTGAATTCCCATGATCCACCATGATTAGTAACACATTATATTCTAGCGTGTCATTTTTTGTTGTAGAACGTTTTCTCGCATTGTACATAATCAGCCCAGAGCCTGAATCGTCTGCCGTCAACTATATGTATTAGTTTTTAGTTGTATGTCGAGGATGCCGGCACTCGCACCACGGTTACCACCCCCGGGATCTAGCGTATCATTACTCTTCACACAGACACCATCGTCCTTGCTTTCACAGGCGCTAAAAATGTCAATATCATCACTATCCCTGCCACTATCACCAGCAGTAGTCAGTAAACCATACCACGGGTGGGGTTAGAATCCGCGATCAGTCTCTCAAAACTCCAGTGGCTAACGAGTCGGTCTGGAGTTTTGAGACTCTCTGATCGCGGGTTCTAACCCCACCCGTAGTATGGTGTGTTTGCAATCGTGTCATTACGATTTCGTGAGTCAGAGTAGTCAGTAATATGTACTCTGGTCTGTACTCTCTAGTCTTCACCCATAACATAATTAGCGACACCCTTTCTCTGGTAGTGGGATGTACCTGAATCGGATTGGGACTGCACACATTACCTATGTATTGCATATGTAGGTTTGCACTTCATAACGTACTCTGGAATATCTTTTGACATTAGCAATGCCAACGTTACCACCAGGGTTTGCCGCGCCAACACCATCGGCATTACCAACAAACACAACCACGGGAAAACATTTGTCAACTTGTCTTTTTTTGTGCGTAGTTTAATGAGACAATACAGCTAAGCAGAGTCTGTCATCACGAGTATTAAGACACACACACACACACACACACACACACACACACACACACACACACACACACACACACACTATGAAAGTCAATTTATGGCTTAAATGTCTCATCTTGGAGTAATATTTTTATTTTCACATCATCAATTCAAACCAAGGTACAGGTGGGGCTTGAACTCACGGCTAGTGAGACGTAAAACTCCGTACCGTGGCTTGTTTGCAGTCGTGTTAAGATCATAGTCTTTAAACTAGTAAGACAATACTCACAGATAAATGACTGACCAAGTAATAACATCAGCTGGAAATTGTGCAATAACGGGCACTGAATAAGACACGTATAATACTTGGATAGTTTTATTTCAGATTGGGACTGATCCCCTCAAAATTGCTTGTCTCCAGTTTATCGGCAATGGAGATACCCAGGTGTTGCACTCGTGTCTTATTCATCACTCTGTCAACATTGTGTACCATCAGTGACGTAATAACGGATGAGTTGTCATGATGAACAGTGTTACGTCGTCAGTCATGCCTCCAGATTCCTGGCAGATGTTTGTTTTGACAGTTTTGGCGGTAAAAATGGAGCTCAGTTGGCGCGTAAATTTACCGCCAAAGTGTCACCATGTTTCTTCTTAACAGCGGGTTTTAGCGAGCACCATGCTGGCTTCTGTGACGGCACCCATCAGTCACACCACGCTGGCTTCTGTGACGGCACCCATCAGTCACACCATACTGGCTTCTGTGACGGCACCCATCAGTCACACCATACTGGCTTCTGTGACGGCACCCATCAGTCACACCATACTGGCTTCTGTGACGGCACCCATCAGTCACACCACGCTGGCTTCTGTGACGGCACCCATCAGTCACACCATACTGGCTTCTGTGACGGCACCCATCAGTCACACCATGCTGGCTTCTGTGACGGCACCCATCAGTCACACCACGCTGGCTTCTGTGACGGCACCCATCAGTCACACCATACTGGCTTCTGTGACGGCACCCATCAGTCACACCACGCTGGCTTCTGTGACGGCACCCATCAGTCACACCATACTGGCTTCTGTGACGGCACCCATCAGTCACACCATACTGGCTTCTGTGACGGCACCCATCAGTCACACCATGCTGGCTTCTGTGACGGCACCCATCAGTCACACCATGCTGGCTTCTGTGACGGCACCCATCAGTCGCACCATGCTGGCTTCTGTGACGGCACCCATCAGTCACACCATACTGGCTTCTGTGACGGCACCCATCAGTCACACCATACTGGCTTCTGTGACGGCACCCATCAGTCGCACCATGCTGGCTTCTGTGACGGCACCCATCAGTCACACCATACTGGCTTCTGTGACGGCACCCATCAGTCGCACCATGCTGGCTTCTGTGACGGCACCCATCAGTCACACCATACTGGCTTCTGTGACGGCACCCATCAGTCGCACAACGCTGGCTTCTGTGACGGCACCCATCAGTCACCACGGCAGTTGTTTGTCTACCACGGGTCACCTTCCCGATGGATCACCTACTTGATGGATCACCTGACACTGATGATCAAGGTCCTTATGTAACCTATCCTAGCTTTATTACGCTAATTAGGAACTCCTAAAAGGGGAAGTATCTAATTAACCTAACACCTCAAACTTTTTATGCTGGTGTATCGCACTGAGAAGAAATTCCGGATTGTCATCAGGCACTGTAAGTGCCAGTTTACTAGTTTAGTGTGATAACTTGAGAACTCATGTAAACAGCTATAACCATAATTTTTAAATGGGCGGAGGGGTAAGCCAGTGGAAGGCCTCTATCAGATGACCAAAAGCTCCAGTGGTGGGTCATTACATGACTAACACCCGCCTCAGGAAACACTTGTCCTGCTTCCTGACGAATCTTGCCTATGTCAACGGCTTCAATTTTTTGAAGGTTTGTGGATTTTTTCTTAAAGGAAATTAAGAATTATAAAAACAATGCAGATGGCAATTTCATGATTTTATTTAAAAACTTTTGTTGTTTTCCAAGCAATAACTAGATCATGCTTTTCCCGAGTGGCTTCAAACTTAAACTGCTAGAGCATCTAACTGAGAGGACGATTCAATATAGCTTTAGGTTGTGTAAGTAAAAAAATTGCCATTTTTATAAATATCAGAAAAGTGTGTGATTAGTTGTAAATTTTCAACACAATTTATCTTCGATTAAAGACAACTTTGCGCTGTTATTGGTGTGTGTAGCGTATCAGACCTATTGTTGTCGGTTTTAATAAACAAAATGAAAATTGGCCTCCGAGGGGCAACTTGGCTTCAACTAATTGGCTTCAACCTTCGCAATAGTGACATGTGATAATTAGCTGAAGGTCCGCAGTGGTTTTAGGCTGTGTAAACAGCAATTTGTTAAGTTAGATGAATAACTTGGGATGTTTCTGCACGGTAATCTGAGAACGGCTCCTCAAATCGGCTTTATTTACACTTTCAACGCCGGTGTATCTTTCCTAAAGGAAGATTCAGATATTTATTACTCTTTTTATAGGCTAATTTCATTTAAAAATTATATCCATGTGATGCAATAAATCATAGTACGGTAAATTTCACTCCTAGATTTGTCCTATTTATCTCATTATTTTAACTGTAAATGAAACTCAACTCAAACGGTGTTGGAGTTAAGTTCCAGCTCTTGTTCCTCTTGAAGGTGTTGATCAACAGCTCCCGAACCTTTTGAATGCGTGAAGCCACTTGTGCTAGGTGTCTTGAGTGTGATAAGCTGAAAATTCATGGGCCGCGTGACTGTGTTCATCTCCAGCTCCTGGGCCTCTTGGGAGAGGTGGGTTATAACAAGTTTCTTTACTGGAGTCGAGTTACAGCTTCTATGTTTTTGAGGGTTTAAGGCACAGCTACTATGCCTCTTGCGTACACTGATGATATGTGATTCGGGTGACTACTCTTTCTGTTAACACAGCCACTAAAAACAGTTCTTAATAGGTAACCAACGTCAATTAACTAACGTTTCTTATAAAGTTACAAATATTATTTACTTTTAGTCCATGTCCCGTTGGGTAAGGTTGCATGAATCTTTAAAAAAATATATTTAATCAAAAATGAAAGTCGAAAACGACCGCTATGCTTCAGTCAACGAGCTGACCGAAGGTAACCAGGAAGCGTTCAGTTATGCACGATTACCACTCGTGGTGGCAGAATATATTGCCCCGTGGCGCTGCCTGCCCTGTGATCCTCACGTCGAGGCCACAAGTGATGGATATTTGATCTGATGCTGCATTCAAGATTGCCGTCTGATGTCTGGATTTATATAAACAAGTTGAACAATAGCTGAAGCTTACCGTATAGAAATCTTTAGCGCACTTCATTGATAAGTCAGGGTGTGTGTACTCACGTAGTTGTACTCACGTAGTTGTGGTTGCAGGGGTAGAGTCATAGCTCCTGGCCCCGCCTCTTCACTGGCCGCTACTGGGTCACTCTTCCTGCTCCATGAGCTTTATCATACCTCTTCTTAAAGCTATGTATGGATCCTGCCTCCACTACATCACTTCCCAGACTATTCCACTTCCTGACCACTCTGTGACTGAAGAAATACTTCCTAACGTCCCTGTGATTCATCTGAGTCTTCAACTTCCAACTGTGTCCCCATGTGTCTGTGTCCCATCTCTGGAACATCCTGTCTCTGTCCACCTTGTCAATTCCTCTCAGTAGGTTTGTGTGTGTGTGTGAAAACACACACACACACACACACACACACAAATGAACTTAAGATAGGAATCCTTCACTGTGTGAATACTGAACAAATGGAATGCATTAAGACGGGATTTATTATTATTATCATGTTGTTGGTGTTTATAATATATATATATATATATATATATATATATATATATATATCGATATATATCACAAACTCTGTGGCTGTGGGGACAATTGCCGCTGGTGGCTGTCAGCGATCATTGTACAAAGTGGTTCAGCAATTTCAACTTCGAAAAACACGAGCAAACTGGCCTTCCTCTAGTTTATATATATATATATATATATTCGGCTCGACAAATTTCGTGGCGATATTTATGTAATTGCTTCAAAAAGCGGTGTAACCTCAATACATCTGCAAATTCTATTCCCCATATATATATATATATATATATATATATATATATATATATATATATATATATATATATATATATATATATATATATATATATATATATATATATACATATATACATATATACATATATACATATATACACACACACACACACACACACACACACACACACACACACCTCGGTGGCCTAGTGGTAAAGCTCTCGCTTCACGCACGGAGGGCCCGGGTTCTATTCCCGGCGGGGCGGAAACATTTCGAAGTGTTTCCTTACACACACACACACACACACACACACACAGGCCTAGTGTCAAATCGACATGTGCCTAGGACAAAATGGTAACTAACACACACACACACAGTCTATTCTCAGCTGTCGTATCTGAGCGCCTCTACAAAGACAGTGATTATGTATGAGTGTGGTGAAAGTGTTGAATGATGATAAAAGTATTTTCTTTTTTGGGGATTTTCTTTCTTTTTGGGTCACCCTGCCTCGGTGGGAGACGGCCGACTTGTTGAAAAAAAAAAATATATATTATATATTATATATATATATATATATATATATATATATATATATACATATATACATATATACACACTCTTATTTTTTCCCTTATTTCTTCCCTTATTTCTTCCAATTTAATGGTATGTTACAGGTTTTTTTATATATTACATCTTCGTTAAACTTATAATTTTAGGTATGAGTGTTTTATGTCAATTTTATTCTACATGTTTCAGCCAGTTCATTAGACTTTATACATGTAAATATTAGTGTTGAGCGGAAGGACGTACACGCACACCCACGTACGCAGGCACGCGCGCACGCACTCACGAACACGCAACCCTGACATCAAAAAAACATTAGAGACATGCTCAAAATTTAGTAAATATTCATAGACATGGATAAATTAGACAGGAACAGATAACTGGAGACTTGAGAACTGAACGAGGAGACGCAGCTGGAAACTAGAAGGTCAAATGCACCAAAGGTACATGAGAAAGGTGTTTTTCAAGGTGAATACTGGACAAATGGAATGCATTACGACGGGATGTTGTGGACGCCAAATATATTATTATAATTATTACTCGTATTATTACTCGTATTATTTGTATTATCAATAGTATTACTATTATATATTATTATAACTTACTATTATTCGTATTTTTATATGTATTATTATAACTCTTACTATTATTCGTATTATTATATGTATTATTACTCGTATTACTCGTATTATTCGTATTACTCGTATTATTCGTATTACTCGTATTATTCGTATTATTATTACCTATTGTAATTTTTTAATTATTATATTCTTGGGTAAGCGCTAAACCTGTAAGGATCATACAGAGTCTGGGGAATGGAAGGGAATCAGGTTTGATTGCAGAAAGAGGATTGCTGAAATTCCTCACATCAAGATCCCAGTTAATACAACTGCAAACATAGGGAACCAAGAGCTAGGGATCAATCCTCGATTAAATAGGTGTGAATAATGTCTTAGCTATTACAGTGGTTCCCAGTGCCAGCGGACCCCTGAAGTGCCCGGCGACCCCTGAAGTCCCCGGCGACACCTGAAGCCCCCGGCGACCCCTGAAGCCAAGGTATTTTATTAATAAAACTAAGTTACCAGACATATCAAGCAAATATCATAAACTTTCTTGCAACGGCTAAGACAACTGTAGATATATATCTCGATGTATTCATGTTAACCCTTATGGGTCCTAGCTCAATTAAACAAATATTCTAAATTTGCTTGCAACAGATGAGTCAACTACAGATAAAAATTTATCTTGCGCTACGGTCCACAGGACAGCTATGGGGGGCACAGTAAACTAGCTGCTTCGGCTGCAAAATCTAAATCTAATATTTACAATAGTGCGTTCGAGTCGAGACAGAACACCACAATAAACACCGCCACCCCAGCACCACTAAAACTACCATCACCCCACCATCACCGCCACCCCACCACCACTAAAACTACCATCACCCCACCATCACCGCCACCCCACCATCTCCTCACCATCCTATCATCTACCATCAGCACCCAATTCCACAAAAAGCCAGCAGCCTCCATCGAGACCCTCTGAAACCTATTGATTACGGCTCAAGGATGTCCATTCTTTTTCATCTCCGCTGAGCTCTTGGCCACGGCTGGCCAATGTGTCGCCTCCACGGGGGCCATGTGATGATCGCTTGGGTCATAAGAACTATAGGAAGAGCGAGCAGGTTGAATAAACCCAATGCAAATAACATTACCAGCCGCTGGGAGACGCAAATGATGACCACCCACCAGGGAAATGCAATTTTGGGACAATTTATACGGCAGTTGTTTGGCGATAAATGTTATGGTTCAGTGAAGTCCCCGGTGATCTGGGTGTAGCTTGAGAGCAATATAGAAATTAATTATTTTCTATGTGTATTCTAAGGAGTTGAAAAACTCTAAGAATACCTCGCGAAATTGTTTAAAATATGACCAAATATGAACACAAGTTGTGATAAACTACTGTCAGGAATAAACAGAAAAAATGGACAGGGGGGCGCGTCGAGCTGTCAATTTACAGGCCACAGTTTGCGTCCCCCATCCATCTTTTTGTTTATTCATGATCAAATATAATAACGTATCAATGGATTTGGTCAAAATCGCGTACGCTCTGAAGAAATTTTTTAAACATAATTGTATAAATATATAAAACAAACATAAATGAACGAAATCTATATAATTAATAGATGACAAAGTTTTTAATTTGTAGCGGAAATTCAACCTTGACTTTTAAGTGATAAAGTTCGTGTACTTTGAGCTTAAAAAAGAGCAACGTCGAAATGGAAGTATCTATACCAGCTTCTAAGAGGACACTGTCAGACATTCAGTGGGACTTGACATAACTTTCAGTAGGGAACTTCAGGTTGACTTTTCGGCCCGCCCTGGACCACCGTCAGGTCATAATGGTCCAGTAGGGACCGAAACGTCGTCACGAGGTTCCTCTACCGAGTGCGGGGTTTTGGCGAATTGCTCCAGCCACGGTATTGTGAAATTTTATTAAGTACCCCCAATGGAAATAAGTCACTTTGACTTCTTTGGGTTGTCCTGGGTGCACATATGCTATGTATGATAATTTGTGTAACTGCATTTATGTGTAACTGTACCTAAATAAACATACTTATTCGCCTATATGTGAATTTTCAGGTTTTAGGAGAGTCACATTCCTTCTGCAGTAATAAGTCACCTCTGGAGGGATGACGGAACGGAGTCTTAAGTCAACAGTGTCACCCTTTAAGGGGGTGTAGAGGGGTCATCCTTCGGTAAGGACGGGGGGATGGGAAAAGGGTGGGGTGATGGGAGTGGCACAGGAAAGTGACCTGTAGCCAAGACGTGAACTTTGACCTGCGTGTGATTGGTCCAAGTGTGAGCCTTGTTCAGGGGAGTCCTCTTACCATTACCACATACCTCCTACCCCATTACATAGCTTATACCCCTTCCGCCTTAACTTTCCTCCCACTCCCCCTTTCCGCTGCCCCTTCCCCCTTTCCGCTGCCCCCTCCCCCTTAACTCTGCCTCCTTCATTATGCCCCCTTCACTCTCCCTTCTCCACTCTGCCACTTTCAATCTATTTTCATTGTTCCTCCACACTGCCGTTTTGCATTTGTCTGTATTTTCCTCAACCTCCATCTTTCCTCCTACACAAAAAGCCCGTATATAGGAGACACAAGCTTATGACGACGTTTCGGTCCAACTTGGACCGTTTACAAGGCTTGTAAATAGTCCAAGACGGACCGAAACGTCTTGCTCCAGTCATGGTATTGTGTCCTTTTTGTTCTTTATCTTTCCTTCTATTTATCCATCTTCCTCCCTCATATCTCTCTCTCTCTCTCTCTCTCTCTCTCTCTCTAATCACCCTGTTCATCTGCTAGTTACCACATAATTATGTGGATCAGCTGATGTGTGGGGCATGATGCTTGTGTCCACAGATCAGCTGGCTGGCTGCCAGCACCGCTCTACTTAATCCCTCTTTTACATATGGCATGTGTACACACATGCCATATGTAAATACTCGTGTTGGGTCACATGAGTGATGTACACATAGGGTGTTAATATATATGCATGATATACACGTGTGCACATGACTGATGTACACACGAGTTATGTACACAGGCGTGTGAGTACACGAGTCTTATGTAGCACATGTATACCACTTGTCAGCCTGTTCTTTATTTAATTTAGGTTTAGTCATTTACGTATCAGTTTTTAACTAAATTCGTCTATCATTTTACTTTACAAAGGTAAATGCCTCTAACAGATTTTACAACGGTGAATGCGTCCATCTTTTGTTTTTTTTACAACGATATGTGCGTCATCCATTTACTACCAGTAAGTCTACTCACTTTCAACCAGTATGCCTACTCACTTTCAACCAGTATGCCTACTCACTTTCAACCAGTATGCCTACTCACTTTCAACCAGTATGCCTACTCACTTTCAACCAGTATGCCTACCATTTCAACCAGTATGCCTACTCACTTTCAACCAGTATGCCTACTCACTTTCAACCAGTAAGCCTACTCACTTTCAACCAGTATGCCTACTCACTTTCAACCAGTATGCCTACTCACTTTCAACCAGTATGCCTACTCACTTTCAACCAGTATGCCTACTCACTTTCAACCAGTATGCCTACTCACTTTCAACCAGTAAGCCTACTCACTTTCAACCAGTAAGCCTACTCACTTTCAACCAGTAAGCCTACTCACTTTCAACCAGTAAGCCTACTCACATTCATCCAGTAAGCCTACTCACATTCAACCAGTAAGCCTACTCACTTTCAACCAGTAAGCCTACTCACTTTCAACCAGTAAGCCTACTCACATTCAACCAGTAAGCTAACTCACATGCAACCCGTAAGTCTACTCAACTGGTAGCCAGTTACTCATATTCAGTAAGTAGACTTACTCGTCCAGCAGGCTTACTCATTCATCCAATAAGCCACCTCACTCACAATGCTAGTGAAAAGTACTATTGGAAACAAGCGAGTGTCACTATGCCTTTAACAAGACCTGAATACAGGGTGACCCAAAAGTCTGGACACAGTCGAAATTACACGTTTGTAATAATTATACAATAATTAAACAACAGAATAGCATAAGTAATATTTTATTTTTCATTCAGTGTATTAAGCTACGTATTATAACAGGAATTGAATGTCTTCCAGTTGGAGAAAATATAACGAGAAGATTTTAGATAACACTGGTCCGCATGATTTTTTTTATTGACTATGGTATCTTTTTCGGTATATATATATATGGAAAATAGTGATTCATTTTGTTTTTTATTCATCTCTATCATATCAGGTTGTCAAGTTATACGGAAACGTTACTTTTCTCTTTTCGTATAACGTAAGTAAATGAGAAAGTGGTATATTACCAATTAAAATGCTTACCCTGTTTTCTGTGTCTTTGGGATAGTAGGGCAGACAGCCAGCACTATGAACAAAAAGACTGGCCACCAAGAACCAGCTTCTTACCCGGAAATCACAACGTGAAAACTGTGCCACTAGTTGACCCCAAGAAAATTCTGCTGCCACCACTTTCACATCAAATTAGGGCTTATGAAAATTTTTGTGAAGGCCTTGAACAAGAATGGTACTGCTTTCAAGTACCTGGAGTCAAAGTTTCCTCGTATAAGTGAAGGCAAGCTAAAGGCAGGAATCTTTGTTGACCCTCAGATTCGGGAATTGATGAAGGACAAGCATTTTGATGAAGCATTAGCAGGTGTCGAGGTGAATGCCTGGTTTTCATTCAAGCAGATTGTCCACAACTTCCTGGGAAACAGGCGCTCTCCCGAATATGAAAAAGTGATCCAAGATCTGATTTCTAGTTTCCAACAACTTGGGTCAAGAATGAGTGTGAAGATGCACTTTTTGCACTCACATCTTGACTATTTTCCCAACAATTGTGGGGACTACAGTGAGGAACAAGGAGAGCGGTGGTTCCATCAGGATATTTGCACCATAGAAACTCGATACCAGGGCAAATGGAATGTCAGTATGATGGCGGATTACTGCTGGTTATTGAAACGTAATGGTCTCAATGCACAGCACAAGTGAAAATCAAAGCGGTTCTCCTTCCTTTGATTCAATATGTAGGCTAACCATTAGGAGCATATTTTTTTTTAATAAAATCATTTGATTTGATTCATGTTGATTTGAAATTCATATGTTCTTAAAACTAACACAATGTGCTTTTCCATGATTACTTGCCTAATTTTAATAATTTTTTTATCATTAATTTGTATTTTATTCAAAATCCTTACGTGATAGAGCAAAATGGTTTAGATATTTACAATCAACAGCCCAAGAATATGCAAGCTCGCAACCATGAATAAAAATAAAAATTAAAAACATTCCAAATGCAGACCAGTGTAATTTATGCACACATATTCAAATTGCTTTTACTGTTCAGTTTGATACTAACCTTCAGATGTGGGTTCTGTAATGGTGTGTGTGTGAGAGAGAGAGAGAGAGAGAGAGAGAGAGAGAGAGAGAGAGAGAGAGAGAGAGAGAGAGAGAGAGAGAGAGAGATGAAAGTAGTCAGACGTGTGTGTGTGTGACACAGATCTCAGTGTAGGCAGCATGGTGAGCCAGCCTCGCCGAGACGAGAGAAAACATGTGGATCAAGTGTGTCTTCCTGTTCTACCTCTTAACCCGATGAACTGGAGCAACCCTCAACTTCCTTGGATCAAACCTGATCACCTCGCATTTCCCAGGCGCTGCATAGCCTACTCTTCCCTTTGATTAAATAACAATAATAATATTATTAATACTATTATTACTATTATTATTACTATTATTATTAAGTTAATACCATTATTATTATTATTTATACTATTTATTATTAATATTATTAGTATTAGTAATATTAATAAGTAATAATAATAATAATCATAATCATAATAATAATAATAATAATACATACATACATACAATTGAGATACGAAGAAATATAGAAGAGAAAAAATTATATATTTTTTTAAAAAAGCAAAATTCTGAGAACAAAATCGTTTTACTATTTTTTTTTAGATTTAAAATTAATCATTGTACGAAAGACATAATGATCGCATGTCACATGTACACAGGTCAAGGATACTTTATTTCATGAAAAGGGATTAAAGTAAACTTTCAGTACAATAAAACTTTACACCCCACACACACACACACACACACACACACACACACACACACACACTCACACACTCACACTCACACTCACACACACACAAAACATCACACACTCACACACCACTCACCACTCACTCACTCATCACTCATCCTCCTCCTCTTCTCTCTCTCTCTCTCTCTCTCTCTCTCTCTCTCTCTCTCCACGGAGCTTGGGTTGTAGAGTGGCGGAGATTAGAGTGGAACTGTTGAACTATACTGAAGAGGGAGAGAGAGAGAGGAGAGAGAGAGGAGAGAGAGAGAGAGGAGAGAGAGAGGAGAGAGAGAGAGAGAGGAGAGAGAGAGAGAGAGAAACTACCAGACTACACCACCTTCCTTGCATCACAAAACACCCTCTCGTCTTACCCAAGACACAATTAGTGTTCATCACTCCTCCGTGAACCCAGTCAGTGGTCGTCCCACAGTACCCTCCACTACCATAGCCTCCTCCATGAACCCAGTCAGTGGTCGTCCCACAGTACCCTCCACTACCATAGCCTCCTCCATGAACCCAGTCAGTGGTCGTCCCACAGTACCCTCCACTACCATAGCCTCCTCCATGAACCCAGTCAGTGGTCGTCCCACAGTACCCTCCACTACAATAGCCTCAACACGGCAGTTTCTCTATCAGAATGTGTCACAGCCACAGTACTCTGTGCAGCTAGCCTGGTCTACGCGCCTCTCTCTCTCTGGCATATTGTGTCAGCAATTGGTAAAGAGAGCTTTTATGAGCTTTATCGGATAATTCTTTAAAACATATAAAAGCTCAGCACTGACACGTAGATGAATAAGATATATGTTCAGCCTTTTCGTATCTTTATTTCGGGGGAAAAAGTTCCAAAGTGTAGCACATGCGTCTTATCTACTGAGCGAAACGCTTTGCAAAACACTTAAACTGCAATCTTTCTCTTTATCAAACGAATGACAATATTTACATAACTCATTACACACGATGAGTTTGAAGTGGTACTCCGGCATACAGGATGGGCTGATACTCTAGGTAATGCAAGTGTCAGCCTGAGCTGGAAAACTTACGCAAGGCGATCTTTCAAGGGAGTGCCTTGAAGCCTTGAATTACGCCTGATTACTTTCCATTATTAGGGCACTGTGCGACCCCAGAAACCTGAAGGACGTTTCCGGGGGTAAATGCCCCCGCAGCCCAGTTCCAGACCAGGCCTCCTGGAAGATTAAGGCCTGATGAACTAGGTTGTTGCTGCTGGCCGCTATAATACCAATATAAGGTATTCCTTCCATCAGGGCTGGCGCTGCCACGGCGTGACACAGCCGTGGCAGTTGGCAATGAGTTGCCATTGTTCCGGCTCTCTCATGCATCACACGGCAATTGGGATGCGAGCCTCAGACACACCGCAAGGTTAGTTTTTCCTACCCCCTTCATTTCCCTTGGCACTGAGGAGCCGCCCAACGCCGGCCCCCTCACCATTAACATGCCCTCCCCACTCACCTCACTCACCACACTTCAATACACCCATCATCTACCAACACAGAGTCAGTTTAAAGAATATCTTCAACCCACGACGGACTCAGAGGAAATGAAGCCTAGTTCGACCTGAGGTTCGCTATAACGCGAGTCTCCTCGTTCGTAAACCTGAACCCCAGACTCGTCCCGGGAACACATGTGTAATGGCATCTGTTTGTTCAGGGTCGGGTGGCACTCATAAGAAACCCAGTGCCACTCCTACCCACTTGACTCTCATTGGCTTCCTCTGAGGGTGTGTGTGTCTGATTGCCTTGGAGCTTGTTAAATCATTAGCTCCTCTAATGACAACTATATGTAAAAATGTTAGTAAATATTCTTACGTGCATTTATAACAATTATTATTATAGTGGTTGTAGTAGTAGTGTAGTAGTAACAGTAGAAGTAGTAGTAACAACAATAGCAACAGCAGCAGTCGTATTAATGATCATGGTACTATCACTGCTACTACTACTATTACTACTAAGGACAATACAAATACAGTAATAGTAATAATAATAATATCGTCTCCGCTAAGATGACTAAATGTGATTTGAAGAGGCTGTCAACACCATGTAAAGTGAACTTTCATGCATTCGAGTAAGTGAGACTCGTGAAGAGTCACTCAAGCTGGAGGCTCTCTCAGGCAGCTCTCGGGCAAGACACGCTGCCTGTGGAAAAAAAGACGCACTTGTAGGACAAGCTTATGTTGCGAGAACGTATCACTCCGTGTGGAGCTTTACCAATGTCCTTGCATTGTGAAACACCTGGGTAGAATCTTTATTTTGAAGACGTTTCGCCAACCAGGTGGAAGATGACAATCAATCCACTAAAAGCTTCATCAAGTCAAAATCAACTTGACAAAAGCTCTACATAGGGCAAAACGTTGCCACGATAACTTGCTCTGCACTCGTATTGAACCAGTGAGAGCGTCCAAGAGCCATACCACACAGAACTCTAACACAACGTAAATAAAAATAATGGCGAAAGGGGGATAAGATATCTATCGGACAGAATATAGTAGTATTATTCATCCATGTGATAAAACGGGGTGTGAAGACAAGACAAGAGAGACTCAGATGAAGACCCTCTGGGGGTGAGGGGGAAGTGGGGATAGTTGAAGAATAGATAGATGGGGGAGAGGAAAGAACTACAGAAAAAAAAAAAAAAAGCCTGGGCTAAGGGGGTGTCGGGACGGATTGAGAGAGAGAGAGAGGGAAGGAGGTTTTGAAAGGCAGGGGCTTGAACATCCAGCATCCATGTGAAAGCAACTCATGTAAACTACATTTTGAAAACTACACAGAGTTTTTGTTGTGGTTGTTTGAAATTTGACGTCGTCTTGAAGTTTAGTATCTATGAAGTTCATAAAGAAATTGGATAGACTTGCTTTGGAGGCTGGGAAGTACAGTGACTATTTTGTAAGTTGGGTGATGTCTGATTGGCAGTCCCTGCTGGTGATGTCTGATGGGCAATCCCTGCTGGGTGATGCTTGTTATCGTAATGTTTATGTCTTTGTGGAAGCACGAGGAGCAAGTGATACGAACTGCGTTTTTTATCTTTAAATAATTGTAAGTCTTTGTAAATCACTGAGTACCATGACTTCCAAACTCGCACCTGTGTAAACAGTAATACCAAGAGCATTTCACTGTCGTATCTGCGCACCTCTGGCAAGACAGTGTGAATGATGGTGAAAGTTTCTTTTTTTTCGGGGGGAGACGGCCAGCGTGTTAAAAAAATTACATATACACTCCCTGTCCTGTCCTAATATGCACTTTGAAGTCTGATAATGCTCCCGACGAGTGAAACGTAGCCTAAAATACCCAAACGTTGCAAATGTGTCCGTTTACCTAAATTAATTGTCGGTCTAGATATACCATTCACACACTTCTTCGTTACCCCCACTATTAACGTCGTCGCCTCATGACTCCAGCATCGTGCTCAGTAACTACCAGGCAGCCACTGACACTCCTCCACCGTAATATTTCACCCGATTATTTTCCGCCTAATAAATTCTCATTACCGTAGTTTGTTGACAGGTGGATAAATGTGTCGTGACGAGAAGCCTCCGAGATGTTTTCCTGGCTTGGTGCACCTCTTGGCTCTCTCCAGTAGTCGTCCCAGCCAGATCGTAAATCTCCCAGGTATCCCGATATAAGTCTCCATTTGCGGGTCTAATCTAGCTAACTAGACGTGTTTTTCCCCTTGGTTTCCAATTCATATTTGAATATGATGGAAGGACGCAAATTTATCCATGGTGCTTTCAAAATGGTGTCCTTTTGGCCACCCCGAGATCTCACCCAGATATTTTCAGGAATACACGAGGTAATAATTTAATACCAAAGCGTTGCATACACGAATGAGTCAGGTTTGGGCTGAGAGAGGATTACCCATTGCAAAACCATAGGTCTACCTCTGTAGAGAGCAATGTTAACTAAAAAGTCATTCTTAATAATACAATCTCACTAATTCCATTAAGTTCTTGACGTTCGGATTAATGGATCGACCCTAATACTAGACAACAGTGAAAAAGACAATAGCGTATTTTCCGGCATATAAGGCGCATGACAGAAGTATTATAAATCAGTTATCATATATAAGGGTTAATTACCCTCTTACTTTACGCTAAAGCGAAACCCAAAGCCTACCCCTGACCCTGACCTTGAGCATATAAGGCGCAGAGGGATTTTTCCAAAGACTTTTTTTTGTGGGTAGAACAAGGCGCGCCTTATATGCCTGAAAATACGGTATTTCTTTTCCCATGGCCAACTAGCGAAAAATACTGTAACATTGTCCATGTTTCTCTTGTGTCATCAAAATTATAATGAAGATGAAAGATGAAAAATATACAATATTTACAGGGAGCTTCATTACCCCCACTGAGGCTCATTACGCAAACTAAATTTGCTGCCGGAAAAGTGTTTTAAGCAGTTCAGATTTCCATAGCTAAAGACTTCAGTAAACGCTTAATGTTACGTTATAATTTAAAGCAGAAAGAAATGAGAGACGTGTCAGGGAGTTGGCAATAACGCAGCAGACACAACAACATCCCCAACAGATTAGTCCAAACTGAAGCAAGGACAAAGTTAGCAATGGTGTGTCTTTTACACATCTGTAAGTCATGTCAGGGGGGGGAAATGTATGTAAGGAGGCAAAAGAAGAAGTGAGAGTTAAATTAAGAATAAGCGTATAACGGCTGATAGATCGGACAACATAAGCAGTGTCAGGCAAATTGACTCGAATGCAACTAATGTAAAATTTTATTGTGCCAACGTAAAGCTCCTGGAGAGCGAAATGTTGCCACAATAAAATGTCACATTAGTTGTATCTGTGTCCATCTACCAAACATTCTGTCGGTAATTCTACCATTATTACTAACATAAGCAGTACTTTTCTTCAGATATGAACGCCGTAATTTACGGCTCAAAATAAATAACAATTTCAAACTGGTATTCATATCTGTTATGTAAAGAGACGTAATGTTGAATTAAGCACCGATCTTTAATTTGTATGATCGACAATTTAATTTTAACACAAAGACAAGAGTGTTGATAAATAGTTCAGAGATCCGACAAGTTTGATCAATTACACACACATTCGACACTTGGGTTATCTTTATTGATGACGTCACTGCGTGGGCGAAACGTTTCCTCAGTAAAGAAACCCAAGTGCTGCACTTGTGTCTAATTTATCAACAAAGACAAGTAGAGAACATCAGTGCAGAGTTATTCAATCGACAGACATCAATACAAGGCTACATAATCGACAGACATCAATACAAGGCTACATAATCGACAGACATCAATACAAGGCTACATAATCGACAGACATCAATACAAGGCTACATAATCGACAGACATCAATACAAGGCTACATAATCGACAGACATCAATAAAAGGCTGCATAATCGACAGACATCAATACAAGGCTACATAATCAACAGACATCAATACAAGGCTACATAATCGACAGACATCAATACAAGGCTACATAATCGACAGACATCAATACAAGGCTACATAATCGACAGACATCAATACAAGGCTACATAATCGACAGACATCAATACGAGGCTACATAATCGACAGACATCAATACAAGGCTACATAATCGACAGACATCAATACAATGATACATAATCGACAGACATTAATACAAAGCTACACAATCGACAGACATCAATACAAAGCTACATAATCGACAAACATCAATAAAAAGCTACACAATTAACAGATTTGGTCAATCGATAGATTTTAGATAGACGGACATAACACAAAAGTTACATGTCTCACGAAAGCATTATATAAAAGATTGCATACAAACCACGGAACGGGTGGGGGTTCAGTTTTAAGACTCACTCGCCATGGGTTTAAAACCTACCCGTTCCGGGGTTTGCTTACAAAGTTACACAACTGATAGATTTGGTCAAACAATACTGACAGAAGACACTCCCATCCTTGTGCGCCAATCGGATATCCGGCAGTGTGTTGTGGTCGCAACTGAGGTCAGGAGGGGGTCACCAGGTCAACCTTGTCACCTCTTGTCCCAAGAGCTGTAATTGCTTAAGGTGGCGCCAGATTGAGTTGCTACTCTTATGTCGTCTGACCTGCGCCTGACCCACGTCGGTCTGACCGAAAAATGCATTGTTGCGTCGGCACGCGTGAGCGGTCGGGGCTTCCGTCGTGAAGACAGGACCGACGGAAGCCTGGCCACGCCGTTTTCAAGCCTATTTACCAACCGTAATAATACGACTGAAAACAAATCACGAAGTTTTACGGCTCACTCGCCATGGTTTCAAACCCCCACCCGTTCCGTGGATTATTTACCATCCCACCTGTCTTACGGAGGCTCATGCAAGGCAGTGTATCACCCCACACGTCTCATCAGATGCTCGACAAGACTATCATCCAGACGGTCTATCAGCAAGCCCATCTATCAGACCACCCATCTATTAGCCTATATATATTAATCCACCAGTATTTATTACCTATCCCTTCTCTTCCTTTTGCTGTTTATTCAGATTTGCCCGGAAGATGGGTACAGACTGTACAATAACCTGTCTAGCATGGGCCAGTAGGCCCTCTGCAGTGCTCCTTCTTTCTTACGTAACGTTATTTTATTAGAGAAAATAAAGCTTCGTACTTATCACGCTGATAAATAAAACACATTGACAACACTTGGGTATCTTTACTGCTGAAACGTTTCGCCTGTAGAACAGTCTTCATCAGTCGGATGCATTCACTTGCATCCGACTGAAACGTTTCGGCAATAAAGATACCCAAGGGTCTTGTTTATTAACTTGACGGTATTGTATAGCATTAATATGATACAAGGTTTTTCCCATAAGGGGATTTATCACCCACTGTCCGGATTTATCACCCACTGTCCGGATTTATCACCCACTGTCCGGATTTATCACCCACTGTCCGGATTTATCACCCACTGTCCGGATTTATCACCCACTGTTCGGATTTATCACCCACTGTCCGGATTTATCACCCACTGTCCGGATTTATCACCCACTGTCCGGATTTATCACCCACTGTCCGGATTTATCACCCACTGTTCGGATTTATCACCCACTGTTCGGATTTATCACCCACTGTCCGGATTTATCACCCACTGTCCGGATTTATCACCCACTGTCCGGATTTATCACCCACTGTCCGGATTTATCACCCACTGTCCGGATTTATCACCCACTGTCCGGATTTATCACCCACTGTCCGGATTTATCACCCACTGTCCGGATTTATCACCCACTGTCCGGATTTATCACCCACTGTCCGGATTTATCACCCACTGTCCGGATTTATCACCCACTGTCCGGATTTATCACCCACTGTTCGGATTTATCACATACTGTTCGGATTTATCACCCACTGTTCGGATTTATCTCCCACAGTTTGGATTTATCTCCCACAGTTTGGATTTATCTCCCACAGTTTGGATTAATCACCCACAGTTTGGATTAATCACCCACAGTTTGGATTAATCACCCACAGATCTCGTATTCAATGAGCACAACAATGTTATCGCAAATGCAAGGAAAATGACAGGTTGGATAACTAGAACTTTCAAAACAAGAGATGCCAAGCCAATGATGATACTCTTCAGGTCGCTCGTTCTTTCTAGGTTGGAATATTTCTGTGTACTAACTTTTCCCTTCAAGGCAGAAGAAATTGCAGAGCTGGAAAAATGTACAGAGAACCTTCACAGTTCGTATAAATTCAATAGAGCATCAAAATTAGTGGAGGAGCTTGAAGTCTTTCGTACTCCGTAGAACGTAAGCGAGAAAGATGCATGATAATCTACAACTGGAAGATTCTGGAGTGACTGGTCCCAAACCTTCACACCGAAATACCTACATACGAACACAAGAGGCTTGGCAGACAATGCAAGATACCTCCGGTGAAAAGAAAGTACGCAATGAGTACACCGAAAGAATTCATTAAGTATAAAGGGTCCACGACTCTTCAGCACCCTCTCTTCATGCAAACCCTTGGCTGTCTTTCAAGAAGGAACTAGACAAAATTCTCATATCAGTTCCTCATTAGCAGGATTGTGGTGCATACTTTCGTCTGCGGGCGGCGGTACGCCAACAGCCTGATCGATCAGGCTAGCAACCTAGAAGGCCTGGTCTGGGACCGGGCAGCGGCGGTTGTGACCTCGGAAGCGACTACAGGTAACCCTTAGGTAACAGTGGATATTTATCACCCACAATGGGACACTATCACCAGCTATAAGACGTTATCACCCACAGCAAGGATTTATCTCCCCACATTAGAGAGTTATTACCCTGAGGGAGATTTATCACCCAATTGATTAGGGATTTATCAACTACACAAAAACAAGCAGACTCATCATCTTATGAAGTACACAAGTCTCCTGAGGTCAGAACAGGTCAGGTCAGGTGGTGTAGAGGTGATCAGTGAAGGTCAGGTAATGCCAAGAGAGGGCGGAGCCTGGATGTGGGAGTCAAGTCTGCTTGGCGCCCACAATCGAGCCCACATAGTTCGATTACCTGGCACGAAGAGGCAAAGAATGAAAAGGCACAACCCGCACATAGGTGAATGAAACTTACGACTACGTTTCGGTTCGACTTTGACTAATAACTAGTCGATAACTGAGAAACATCTTGTCCAAATGTCTCAGTTATCAACTTATCGGATTTCTAAATCATTTATACATTAGCTAGTCACACAGAAGAGCGAAGAGAAGGAAGCCAGTATATAAACAAGAGGGGGACGGGTTTCCTTACCCTTTACCTAGCAGTAAGAAACAGGTACGATGGAAATAAATGGTATAAAATACCGACACAATGGAAAAATAAACACATAAGCAGTATAATGTGATCCTTTATTGACAAAGTTTCGCCCACACAGTGGGATTTACCAAGTCACTGTGTGGGCGAAACGTTGTCAATAAAGGATCACATTACACTGCTTATATGTTTATTTTTTTTTCCAAGAAACAGGTACAAGTGTAAGCAGACTGTTGAGGAACTGATTCAGGGAAGACATGTGTCAGACAACTACAATCCTTGAACGGCATATCTTGTATAAGAAAAGGCTTCAGTCCAGAAGCTGCAGTACCTGCTGGAAGTATTCACGTTTTGGATAACAGGTATCCGTGTACCTAATGACAACATTGAACAGGTTATATTATCACAAACACC
Source organism: Cherax destructor (assembly GCA_009830355.1). Taxonomy (NCBI): domain Eukaryota; kingdom Metazoa; phylum Arthropoda; class Malacostraca; order Decapoda; family Parastacidae; genus Cherax; species Cherax destructor. The sequence goes on along the minus strand of WNWK01000068.1, from coordinate 163,437 downwards.
CACGTCAACTTCTTGTCCCAGTAAGCGACCTCCTACCTTACCATTGGTATATATCCATTATTAGGCAATGTTAATATACTGAAATTAGTTTTTTTCACCTCCATACAAAAAAAGGGATTATACAGACAAACTATTTGTTTAGTCGCTCGAAGAAAAAGCCTTAAATTGCTCCCGCTGTTCTGGGTGAGTCTTTTTTGGGCCTATAATATCCCCTTCCTGGTGGGCGCGTGGAGGTCAGTGGGCCGCACTTGACCTGTTGTTGACCTTCCGGTGCTGGCTAGGTCACAGGACCATGACCTGACCTCTAGCCGAGTGGTCAGGCCGATGAGTGATGAGAGGGAGTTGGGTATCTCTGCGGAGGTCTTCTGAGGTAGGTATTATGTGCGTAGAGGATGATGGAAGAGAGACGGAATAGGTTATGGGGGAGGGAGGAGGTCATAGTATAGGAAGCTTGGAGAGAAATGGTATAAAATACCGACACGATGGACAAAGAGAGACAAATTCAGCATAATCTTTTACTGACAAAACGTTTTGCCCACACAGTGGGCTTTATCAAGTCACAAACAGATTTTCCTGGAGTGAGTGAGTGAGAGAGAGAGAGAGAGAGAGAGAGAGAGAGAGAGAGAGAGAGAGAGAGAGAGAGAGAGAGAGAGAGAGCGAGAGGAGTGAGGCTATGTATATAGAAAGCGTAGTGACGTGAAGACTATGAAAAAATGGTTGGAGGTTACCTGTAGTAGCTTTCGGGGTCACCGCCCCCTTGGCTCTGTCCCAGGCCAGGCCTCCTGGTTGCTGGCCTGATTCACCAGGCCAGGCCTCCTGGTTGCTGGCCTGATTCACCAGGCCACTATAAAGAATCGAATTCACACACACAGTTTATATTTAAAACTAATAACCATACATCATTTACATAGCACAAGAACAGTATGGGACTCAAGATACTTCCTCGTGGAACTCCACTTGATGTAAACAAAGGTGCTGATTCTCTGTTATTAGTAATCAAAACTTGACCATAGCACATATCTTACGATGATTAGGTCACAATACTGTGGTTGGAATAACTATCCTAAAACATGCACTTATGAGACGTTTTGATCCTACAAGCCCGGCCTGTGACGTGACAAAGTTTCAGAACAGACCGAAACGTCGTCGTGAGGATCTTCTCCTATGTATAAGTTTTTGCTGAATATTTTATGATATCTGGTAGCTTTCTTGATGTTAATTCATTGTTTATCGTATCAAATCCTTTTGTAAGTCCAGTGTTGCCAATACTGAGATATTCTTGAAGTATTTGGATCCTGAGACAGAAAGATGAATGAAACAAATGTAACTTGGCAAGTTCCATGAAACTTAACCGATAGGTATGGTGCCAGTAATGGTACACAATATCGAAAAGTTTGAACTGTATTCAATAATTCTACTGTACCGGCTAAACTGATAGATGTGTAAAATATAACTTATATAATTTTCTATGAACCCTTCCACTGTAAGCCATGCGAGTCGTAAGAGGCGACTAAAATGCCGGGAGCAAGGGGCTAGTAACCCCATCTGCATAAATTACTAAATGTAAAAAGAAAAATTTCGTTTTTTATAGGTTACTCATCTTCAGTGGTATACGGCCGACACGTTAAAAAGAATCTATTTGCAAATGTATTGGCCCTTAAACTATTTTCGTACATAATGAAGAGAATGACCATAAGTCATGCTTGTCAAACTGCCCGAAGTATTTACAACCAAGCCTAAGCCTAGCTACTAGGACATTACTCACTACATTGCTAGTTGCTCCGTAAAATGTGCTGATCTTAGCGAGTTATAGATCTACTCAGCCTTCTAACTGTACTCCTAGGACATTCAAATATATTTACTTCTCTCCTAATATTACTTCTAACGTTTGATACAAACAAGTCTGGGATGCATTCATCGTCCTCCTCCAGGGTATTTCCTTTGGCTAATATATCAAATTTATCACACAGAAGTAATTCAATGTGTGATGAAATTCATAAAAAGTGGTACATTAATTTCTCTCTCTAAACTTTGATGTTTTAACCAGGCTTCTGCAATGAGTCATTTTCAGAGTTGAGGGCATTGATTGATGACATAGAATCAGTAATGATCAAGGACAACAGCTCAGTGTTATAAAGAAGAGAAAGACACAATACCGTGACTGGAACAATTAATAAATAACCCCCAGGTAGGAGAATGAAACTTGTGACGACTTTAGTGCTAATAGTAGTAATAGTAGCAGTAGTAATAGTACCAGTAGTAATAATAGTACCAGTAGTAATAGTACCAGTGGTAATAGTACCAGTAGCAGTAGTAATAATAGTACCAGCAGTAATAGTACCAGTAGCAGTAGTAATAACAGTACTAGTAGTATTAGTACCAGTAGCAGTAATAATAATAGTACCAGTAGTATTAGGACCAGTAGTAGTAATATTAATAGCAGTAGTCGTAATAGTAGCAGTAGTAATAGCAATAGTCGTAATAGTAGCAGTAGTAATAGCAATAGTCGTAATAGTAGCAGTAGTAATAGCAATAGTCGTAATAGTAGCAGTAGTAATAGCAATAGTCGTAATAGTAGCAGTAGTAATAGTAGTAGCAGTAGTAATATTAGTACCAGTAGTAATAGTTCCAGTAGTAGTAATGGTAATAGTAGTAATATTAGAAGCAGTAGTAGTAATAGTAGCAGTAGTAGTAATAATAGTAGCAGTAGTAGTAGTAATAGTAGTAGTAATAGTAGCAGTAGTAGTAATAGTAGCAGTAGTAGTAATATCAGTAGTAGTAATAACAGTAGTAGTAATAGCAGTAGTATTAATAGTAGCAGTAGTAGTAATAGTAGCAGTAGTAGTAATAGTAGCAGTAGTAGTAATAGTAGCAGTAGTAGTAATAGTAGCAGTAGTAGTAATAGCAGTAGTAGTAATAGTAGCAGTAGTAGTAATAGTAGCAGTAGTAGTAATAGTAGCAGTAGTAGTAATAGTAGCAGTAGTAGTAATAGTAGCAGTAGTAGTAATAGTAGCAGTAGTAGTAATAGTAGCAGTAGTAGTAGCAGTAGTAGTATCAGTAATAGTAGCAGTAGTAGTAATAGTAGCAGTAGTAGTAGCAGTAATAGTAGCAGTAGTAGTAATAGTAGCAGTAGTAGTAATAGTAGCAGTAGTAGTAATAGTAGCAGTAATAATAATAGTACCAGTAGTATTAGGACCAGTAGTAGTAATATTAATAGCAGTAGTCGTAATAGTAGCAGTAGTAATAGCAATAGTCGTAATAGTAGCAGTAGTAATAGCAATAGTCGTAATAGTAGCAGTAGTAATAGGAATAGTCGTAATAGTAGCAGTAGTAATAGGAATATTCGTAATAGTAGCAGTAGTAATAGCAATAGTCGTAATAGTAGCAGTAGTAATAGTAGTAGCAGTAGTAATATTAGTACCAGTAGTAATAGTTCCAGTAGTAGTAATGGTAATAGTAGTAATAGAAGCAGTAGTAGTAATAGTAGCAGTAGTAGTAATAATAGTAGCAGTAGTAGTAGTAATAGTAGTAGTAATAGTAGCAGTAGTAGTAATAGTAGCAGTAGTAGTAATATCAGTAGTAGTAATAACAGTAGTAGTAATAGCAGTAGTATTAATAGTAGCAGTAGTAGTAATAGTAGCAGTAGTAGTAATAGTAGCAGTAGTAGTAATAGTAGCAGTAGTAGTAATAGTAGCAGTAGTAGTAATAGCAGTAGTAGTAATAGTAGCAGTAGTAGTAATAGTAGCAGTAGTAGTAATAGTAGCAGTAGTAGTAATAGTAGCAGTAGTAGTAATAGTAGCAGTAGTAGTAATAGTAGCAGTAGTAGTAGCAGTAGTAGTAGCAGTAGTAGTAATAGTAGCAGTAGTAGTAATAGTAGCAGTAGTAGTAGCAGTAATAGTAGCAGTAGTAGTAATAGTAGCAGTAGTAGTAATAGTAGCAGTAGTAGTAATAGTAGCAGTAGTAGTAATAGTAGCAGTAGTAGTAGTAATAGCAGTAGTAGTAACAGTAGTAGTAGTAACAGTAGTAGTAGTAACAGTAGTAGTAGTAATAATAGTAGTGGTAGTGGTGGCATTTCCAGAGCAATTTGACCAAGTTATTGTCATTAGTGTGGCAAACAATTCAGTCAGCAGTGGGGACGCGGAGTTGTTAATTCTAGTACCTAACTCAACATGGTTGCTGTAATTCTTACCATGGAGGTGGCAAGAAGATCAGATGCAACCCTGAAAGTAGACCATTGTTTTGCGGTGGCAGAGAGTGGCAGATAGTGTGGCAGTGTGTGGCAGACAGTGTGGCAGCAATGTGCTTGTCCTCAGCAGTGACAGATAACGTGACTAATTGAGGTAACGATTCCCATGCCTCGAATCACTAACACCTGGTCTCGTTAGCAACGACTCCTGGCTTCTTCGTATGAATGGTTTAGATTTGAAGTCAAGAATTAGACTTACTCTTCTTTACCTCCTAATTCATAATTTTTTTCCTTTTGTTTAATGTTTTATTTAATTCTCCCTCATGTCCTAGTTTCGTTCTTTCTTTCCTTCACCTTACGATCTATTTATTCTTCTCGCTCTATTTTTCTTCTATATCTCATTCCCTTTCCGTTGCAAATGAATTTTTCTCTATCTTTGAATAATAATAATAATGTTATTATAATTTCTAAGCAATAATTATAAATCTTATTTTTTTATTTCAATTATAAATCATTCTCCTTAACTTCCCCCTCTCACCTAACCTCCTCTCCTCCTCCCTCACCTCCTTACCTCCTCCCCCTCCTCACCTCACCTCCTCCTCCCGTTACCTCCTCCTCCCTATCCTCGTTACCTCCCTCCTCCTCACCTACTCACTCGTACCTACCTCTCTCCTCCCTCCCTCACCTCCTCGTTACCTCCCTCCCTCCCTCACCTCCTCCACCTCCTACCTCCTCCCTCACCTCCTCGTACCTCCTCCCTCACCTCCTCGTTACCTCTCCCTCACCTCCTCGTCACCCCCTCCTCACCTCCTCTACCTCCTCTCCCTCCTCCTCTTACCTCCCTCCCTCCCTCACCTCCTCGTTACCTCCCTCCCTCACCTCCTCGTTACCTCCCTCCCTCACCTCCTCGTTACCCTCCCTCCCTCCCTCCTCTACCTCCCTCCCTCCTCCTCGTTACCTCCTCCCTCCCTCCTCACCTCCTCGTTACCTCCCTCCCTCCCTCACCTCCTCGTTACCTCCCTCCCTCCCTCACCTCTCGTTACTCCTCCTCCCTCACCTCCTCGTTACCTCCTCCTCCCTCCTCTCACCTCCCTCCTCCCTCTCGTTACCTCCTCCTCCCTCCTCGTTACCTCCTCCTCACCTCTCGTTACCTCCCTCCCTCCACCTCCTCGTTACCTCCCTCCCTCCCTCACCTCCTCGTTACCTCCCTCCCTCCCTCACCTCCTCGTTACCTCCCTCCCTCCTCACCTCCTCGTTACCTCCCTCCCTCCCTCACCTCCTCGTTACCTCCTCCCTCCCTCACCTCCTCGTTACCTCCCTCCCTCCCTCACCTCTCGTTACCTCCTCCCTCCCTCACCTACTCGTTACCTCCTCCCTCCCTCACCTCTCGTTACCTCCTCCCTCCCTCACCTCCTCGTTACCTCCTCCTCCTCACCTCCTCGTACCTCCCTCCCTCCCTCACCCCTCCTCCTCCCTCCTCCGTCACCTCCCTCCCTCCCTCCTCGTCACCTCCCTCCTCACCTCCTCGTCACCTCCCTCCCTCACCTCCTCGTCACCTCCCTCCCTCACCTCCTCTCACCTCCCCTCCCTCACCTCCTCGTCACCTCCTCCCTCACCTCCTCGTCACCTCCCCTCCCTCACCTCCTCGTTCACCTCCTCCCTCACCTCCTCGTCACCTCCCTCCTCACCTCCTCGTCACCTCCTCCTCACTCTCACCTCCCTCCCTCACCTCCTCGTCACCTCCCTCCCTC